>JARHVA010005157.1:1212500-1296850 GCA_037957365.1 Torreya grandis
TATAACATTTGAGAGTCCATGATCATATATAATCTATATATATTGTGTAGTATCTGCAGAGTAAAAAACTCTACAGTTTATATTTTGAGTTTCAGTTGTACACTTCAAGTTCCGTCCCTACACATTTCAGTTTTGAAGTAGTGAAGTTTTTTGACACAAAGCATGGGCACGAGTTTCTTTTTGCCTAAATTTTGTCTAAGTATCAAAGTCGCATGGAAGCTTCCAAGTGTCATCAGCTGAGACACATTTTATAATTTTTATAAGTTGCTTGAAACATGCCGTGTGTCCTATGGTAACTTAGCAAAGTGCGACAAGTGTTGTCATCCACGTTTCAAATTTCTTATGAGTTTTGAAAGCTTCTTTTAATAAGCTTCTCTCAAGGTCAAGTGAAAGGCACCAAGTGGAAACTATGGAAGGTTTCAATATGTTTTTCTAAAAGCAACGAAAGATGCCATGTATCCCTAGCTGAAGAAGGCAAAATCCACCACTTGTCAACATCCAAAATATCTTCATTTTGTTTCATTGTTAAAGTAAAGACTGTGGTGGGCCTTGGGTTTTGTTTCTAAAGTCAGTGAAAGCCACCAAGTGTCACCATTTGTATGAATCTAAAATGAGTCCTGAATGTTTCTACAGTCTAGCTAAAGCTCAATAAAAGCCTCCATGTGTCCTTAGCTAAAGCAATAGAAGCTGCCATGTGTCCCTTGTTAAAGATATGTGGAAAGTGACACCTGTCCCTATTCCCCTTTTGAAGATACTTAGGCAAGAAGTGTTATGGGTCCCATTTTTTGTAAGCTGTTAAAGTTTTAAAGAAGCAGACTGTGACAGATGTCAAAGATAGAACACTCCTGAGCAAAGACATATAAAGAGTATAAGTTACGCAAAAAGTGTCGTGTGTTTTTTGTAAGTGCCATGGATGCTGCCAAGTGTTATTTTTTGGTATCACCTAAATAATGACATAGTTTTCAAGTGAAAAAGTGGATACTGCCAAGTGTCCTCACCTGTTTCACAGTGGGAAGCATCCTATGTATTTATTTCAGCCAATGAACTTGCAGGGAGACAACATTTTAGATGAAGGAAATATCTTTTGTTAGACACTTCTAGTTTAGTTAGAGTTTAGTTAGACCATTGGATTGGGAACGTGTGGGCAATCTAGAGCTAGTCTAATGTTATAAATATGGGTGCATAGATCACTAGAAGAGGATAATCAAAAGATAGAGAGAATTTTTTGTGAGAGATTGTTATCAAGAAGTTTTAGACTTTCTTGTTGTAGCCAATAATGTCATTTTCCTTTTTTATGTTTTCTTGAATTAGAAATTTTGTATAACTGTGCATGTTTCTCTGCCTTTTATGTGACTAAAAAATAAATAAGAAGACTGAATTCTATGCCTTTGTTGATATTTTTTGTGTTATTAAAAAATCATCTAAGTTTTGAGCCTTTAATCCTATCTATACTCATCTTTTACATTGATCATGCCTTGTTTACTCTTTAATGCAATTGAATCTTAAAGATAGCTTCACTGTGCTTAGAATTAAGGGTCGAATTAAATTTAGGTGCATCACCCTAGTTAGATTTTCTTTCATTGCATTTGTGTTTCTATTTAATTTCTATCCATTTTGTCATTACATATTTAAGATAAAGAAGAGCCAACTTATTTAAAATCTGGAGGTCATTTCAGGTCACAAGTCCCACATTCCTAAAAATTCCCATTATCGGTGTTAGAAACAACACAATTTTAAGCATCAATAGTTTTTTGGCATGCCTGGTGGGACACCATCTTGAAGTTTCTTTTAAGACCATATGAACTAGAGAGCTACAAGCAGTCAGAGCTGTGGACTAGTAACAAGATCTCAATCTACTGTAAATCTAGGTATTCTTTTTCCACCATTGATAACTAGTCCAAGAAGAAGTCAATCAATTTATACTAATAACAAGAGCAAACATGGGAGCACCTATAGCCCCAAGAAATTATGCAAGTTGGAACAATGGTAGTCCTCTAATTCTCCTGATACCACCAGCCACTTGGGACCCTATTCCAGTAAATGCCCTGAAAGCTCTACCTAAATTTAGTGGGAAAGATTTCAAAACACCTGAAGAGCATCTACAGGATGTGTCTGATGTATGTGCAATACATGTGGTCACACAATAGAATGTGGCCATAAGATTGTTAGTAGCTTCTTTTAAAGGGAAGGCTCTGGAATGGTATCAATCTTTGACCCCAAATACAATATCTACATGGGATCAGCTTGGAGATATTTTCTTTAAAAGATTTGAAGAAAAGGGTTATAAATCTTCTTTGTTTCAACAATTGATTACTATCAAAAGGGCACCACAAGAAGCAATGACTGATTTAAATTCAAGATTTCAAAAGACTTGGGAAAATATTCCTACTATAGCAAGACCATTACCAGGTATGGCTATAGTATTTTATCTTAAAGCTTTAAATTCAGATATATCAGTAATGATTCAGTCACTTGGAGGTCAGACTCTACAAGAAGCTTATGACTATGCAGTCAGAGCTAAAAATAATTTAATAGATGCTAGAAAGTTGCCCCCAAGGCCTCCCATGCCCATGTTTCTAGAAATTACCTTACCTTTGCTTCAATAAGCCCCTAATTCCATAGCCCCACCTGTGTCTATGTACACATATCCTTAACAACTTGCTAAATAACTTGTCCCTGCCAGTCATCTGAGATAGATGATATCAAAAACATCTTAAGGACACTTTCCAATGAGTTAATCAACATAAAAAGACAACATAATCCTTATCCTAAAACCCAATATCAAGGTTACCAAGGAAGTAGATTTCCACCACAGTCAATCCAGTATCAGGGTCATCAAAGCCAAACCAACACTTAGCCAGTAAACCAATTAGTTGTAGTCCCTATACCCTCACAAACTATTCCCCCTAATTCAAATAAGGAGATTGTTCAAGGGAAAAATAATTACATAGATGACACCAATGCCTGGTGTTTCCCTTGTAATAATGCTCATATGCCTAGAGATTGTCCCATGGGTAATTTACAACAAAAGGTAGTAGAGCAAAGAAGAATGGATGGACAATTTACAAGAACTTATAACACTCAAGCCTACTAATCTCTTGGTATGCAAAATTCAGTCCTAATGGATCAAATGCAAGGGATTCCCTTACAACAACAAGAAGAAATAACCCCTGAACATGCTTTGTTTTCATGGGTTGAGGATGAAGAGTCAATATTCTTGAATAAAGCTTCCACTTCTAAGAAGCTAGTAGTACAATAAGGATACTACACTAGATCAAAGAGAAGGATGATGGAACAACCTAAAGTCACAAATAAAGAAGTTATGGGGAATCCTCCATTTCAAGGTCATCAAAACATAGCTACTAGACAAGAAGTGCATCAGCCAGTGCAGAATCAAGTAGTTCCTAGACAAGTTCAAGAAAAAGTAAGGTACCCTTATTTTCCAAGAACCCAAACACTAGGACCAATGAATGTGGTAGATCAGCTGAAGAGGAATCTAGCACAAGTGTCAATATGGGACATATTAGCATTTCTTGAGCAAAAGATACTATTACAAGAAGCTCTGCAGGGCCAAGCAGTGTCTAAACATACTGGCACCAAAGAAGGACCTGTTGATAAAGAAAATATCAAAGACATAGTTCATCTACATATAATAGCCCTTTTGAACAATTGAATAGAGGTAAGTATATCCAAACCAGAGCCCTTATATTTGACTTTGATAGTTGGAAAGAAACTGTTGCATAATGAAATGATAGACTCAAGGGCTAGTACTACAATAATGCCTAAGCAAATAGTAGATGCTTTAAAAATAAAGTATGAGCCACTTACTAGAGGAGTCATGCAACTGGATGGCAAGTCAGTGCAAACAATAGGGAGAATTAAACAACTCCCATTGTAATTATATACTTGCCCTAATATAATTGTCAATCAAGATGTGGTAGTCATAGATATACCCCCTGTATTTGGCCTATGTTTATTTAAGGATTTCACAGCCAAGATAGGAGGATATATGTCACTTGATTGGTCTCACCTCATCCTAAAAATGAAATATGGTTTAAAGATGAAAATACTATCTAAGCCATTATCTAAAGATCACATCACCAATGAACCAACCTCAAAATTAGAGGCAGCTCATGCTATGCTAAATAAGGAGAAAGGGTCTTTGTTGAAGAGTTAGGTGACTAGACTGAACATGACCAAGAGGAGGAAAAAAACCATTTGTTAGCTATGATGCATAGTGATCCATATGGAAATTATGACTCTACTAGTCTGGGCACTTATGTCATATTTGATGAAGATTATGAAATCCCAAATGTTTTAAGGGAAGAAACACCAAAGACTTAAGAATCTGAAAAAGATTCAAAAATTTGGACCTTGAATTTTGATGGGGCTAGAAGCAAAAATGGTGCTAGAGTAGGAATTTGTCTTGTAGCTCCAAATGGTGAGAAAATTTTGAGAGATATCCATTTCCAATTTGCCTGTACTAATAATGATGCTAAGTATGAATCCTTAGTACATGGGCTCATGTTAGCCAAGAAAAAGGGAGTAAAGAATATGATAGTAAAAGGAGATTCAGAACTAGTAGTGAAGCAAATCAGAGAAAAGGCAATAGCCAAAAATGTAAAGATGAGATCCTATAGACACAAAATTTGGGACTTAATAGAAGATTTTGAAGCTTTCAATATTGAAGTAGTTCCTAGAACCCAAAATTTTGAAGCTGATAGGATGACACAGATTGGTTCACAGTTTGATCCAACAACTAGCCTATTAGTTAACAATGAGTCAGTAAAAGTTATAGTAAGGCCAACTATCCTAGACAATGTTGAGAATTAGCAAGTATTTAAAAATGATTCTCAGGTACTCTCATTCTTGCAACAATCAGGGGAATTTTCTGATCAATTACAACCCAAAATTGAAGAGGCATATGTAGACCAAGTTATACAATTAAAGACTAATAAGCTTCCCAAAGGCTTGATCACTTTAGAAAACCTATTTGATCGAGAAGATGTAGGCCTAGAGAAGAAAAGGTTCCAAGTAAATAAAGCATATTATTCTAAAATAAAGGTGAGTGAAGGGAGAAAATTAAAAATTGGAAATTCTACAACTCAAGAGGAAAGGGAAAGACTAATTGACTTGTGCAAAATATATGACAGAGTAATATCCTAGACCTATGAAGACCTTCATGGATATAATAGAGACATCATTTAGCACACAATAGAACTGACTGAAGGATCTAAGCTAGTCAGACAGAAGTAGAGGCCAGTAAATCCAAGGATTAAACCTCTAATGGTAGATGAGTTGCAAAAACTCTTATATTCTAAAATAATTTTTTCAATCAAACACTCAACCTGGGTATCTAATCTAGTACCAGTCAGGAAAATGAATGGTGAAATAAGTTTCTGTGTGGATTTTAAAGAGATAAATAGAAAATCTCTGAAAGATCACTATCCCCTACCCTCTATGGAACAAATTTTATAGACTGTGGCTGGATCAGAGAGATTTTCCTTGCTAGATGGTTTCTCTAGATACAATCAGATTTAGTTGGCTGATGAAGACCAACACAAGACTGCATTTACTACCAAATGGGGAACTTTGCATATGCTAAGATGCCATTTGGCCTGTCAAATGATGGAGCCACTTTTTAAAGAGCTATGGATGTAGCATTTTGGGAACTTATAAATAAAATCATCTAGATTTATCTTGATGATCTCACTATTTTTTCCAAGAATGTTGATCATTTTCATCATCTAGAATCTATTTTTAAGAAATGTCAAGAATTTGGAATATCCCTGAATCCCAAGAAGTGTATCTTTGTAGGACCTCAATGTAAAATATTGGGACATATAGTATCCAAAGAAGGAGTCTCCATAGATCCAGAGAGAGTTGCAGCCATAATGAACTTGCCCCTACTAGTAAATAAGAAAGTAGTTCAATCTTTTTTGGGGAAGATTAATTTTGTCAGTCGATTCATATCCGACTTTGCAGGCTTAGTGAGACCAGTGAAACTCTTGTTGAAGAAAGACTTGGTATTCAAGTGGACTACAAAAGGAAGACAAGCCTTTGAAGAGGTCAAGAAAGCAATTTCAGCGGCCCCAATACTTAGAAACCTATACTTTTCTAAGCCTTTTGTAATGTATATCTATGGAGGAGAGCTCAGTATTACTGTTGTCCTAACACAAAAAGATGATAGATAAGAGGGAGAACATCCAATAGCCTTTTTCTCAAGGAATCTTAGGGAATACAAAACCATATATAACTTTGTGGAGAAACAAGCATATGCTATGGTAAAATCCCTCAATAAATTTAGGCATATAGTATCAGGAAGTAATATTTTGATACTTGTGGCTCACGCAAGTGTTAGAGAATACATTATGGAGGGTGAAATTACTAAAAAAAGAGCAAAATGGATAAAAAATATCCTTGAGTATGATGTAGAGGTCAAACCCACTAAGTTAGTCAGAGGTAGGGGGTTGTGCCAATACATGACTCAAGAGCTTGTAAAGATGATACCTGAAGAAACAGATTCAAAAATAGAAAGGGAAAGTGTATTGAGGATACAAGAAATTGATCAGTACTCTTGGGTCAAAAATAGGATCCATTTTATGAAACATAGGATTTACCCAAGAGAACTCCCTCAGGAAAAGAAGAGATACTATAAGTAGCAAGGGATCCATTTTGTTTTAATTGAACAAGTTCTTTTTAGAAGAAATACTAATGGCAAACTTTTAAGATGTATAGAGAAAGATGAGGCTAAGAAAATACTAAATGAAATGCATCATGGAGTCTCAGGTGGAATTTTTTTTGCAAGAACCATAGCTATAAAGATAAGTGAGGTAGGTTATTTCTATCCCACTTTATTTACAGATTATTATCAACTAGTAAAAAAGTGCCAATCTTGTCAATATTATGTGGGGATGAGAAGGAATGCAACAATGCCCCTTAGTCCTATAATTGTTGATGAACCCTTTTCTCAATGGGGTCTTGACTTCATTGGAATGATAAATCCAGTGTCAGGTATGGGTCACAAATGGATTCTAACTACCATAGATTATTTCACCAGATGGACTGAGGCAGTGCCACTCAAAGAAGCAACAAAAAATGTGATCCTAGATTTTCTAGGGAGTATCACTACTCACTTTGGGGCTCCTCACACCATAATTTTAGATAATGCTAAAGCATTTTTAGGGTCTAAAGTATTTGAATTCACATTAAAGCATGGAATCTATTTGAAAACTTCCTCTAATTATTACCCTTAGGGTAATGGTTTGACAGAATCAACCAACAAGAACCTAATTAGACTCATCAAGAGAATAGGGGCTGATCATCACAAAGAGTGGCATAAAGTGCTTAATATAACACTATGGGCTGATAGAATTACACCTAAGTAGGTGATGAAAATGTCTCCATATAAATTGGTCTATGGAAAGCCTACTATAATAGCCCTAAGCTTGGAGATTCCTACTCTCCAATTGTTAAAATAGATTGAAATTGAGGAAAATGGCCCCATGCAGGTCAAACTTGCTAAACTTTTGGAAGTTCAAGGAAAAAGGGATACAGGACATGATTCATTAATAAAGCATTAGAAAATAATTAAAGACTACTTCGATAAAAGAACTTCAAATTCCCATTTCAAAATAGGCTCAATTATTTTTAAATGGGATGCAAGAGCTGCCAAGCCGGGTCAACACACTAAATTTGAAGCATTATGGACTGGCCCCTATAAAATTTGTGTATGTAAATAGAAAAAATTGTTTGAGCTAGAAACAATGGAAGGTGAACCTGAAGATATTCCTGTGAATGGGATCTACTTGAAACATTTTAGTTAATCTATGTCTCTAATGTATTATAGTTAGATAGTTTCCCTTTCCTTGTTGTTTTGTTTTCCCATTTTTCTTTCTCGCTCTTTCTTTTAAATAAGTGTTCTTTGAACATGTGGCCATAGCTCAGAGCCTTTTTCAAAAATTATAAAACTCTTGACACATTAAACCTCTCCCAAATCCTTAAATTCCCCAAGGTACCTTGTGCAGCCACTTTCATGACGTGTCTAACTCATTGTCCCATGAAGATTTAGTAAGATTTGCTAACAGTTATCCAATTTTAATGTCATTTTGAGACTTGATGGGTCATTAAATACCCCATAAAAAGACTCAAAGATTAACAGTGTCTCAAACATTCTTACGTCTGCTATAAAATCCCTGCTATTTGCATTTTTAGTTCATAGCAAACCTGCTTAGTGAAAGTGCCTTCCCTATTGCAAAGCTCCATACTTTTTACCACAATTCACTATTTCCAAGTATAGATATAGATATGGAGGGAGCACAGTATTAAAAACAAGGGTATGGAATTTATGAATTTATTGATAAGTTTCTCACAAGCAAATCATATGCTTCATCACCTGCACAACCCTTAAAGACCTATCCACAGACTAGAGTCCCTGAAGTTGGTTATGCAAGCGACCCAACAAAGGTGAAATATTTTGTAGATGGAATCATGGACCCAATTTTTCAAAAGCCTAGAAAAACTATAAGAGAAGGGGAACATCAAAGGTGTATTCAAAGGGCCAAGGCTGGACAATATGAAACATTCACAATGAGGATGTGGACTTCCCAGCTGGCACAATTCATTGTTCTAGGTGTACATCCATGCCCTAACTTGGTTGAAATATGCTCTGAATTATTTCATGCACCCTCAAATACCATATAATAGGGTCCATTCATTATGAAAATTACACCAAAGGCTATCAGAGACATGTTGGCCATGTATCATGACAAGACAACCACGTTTCCCACCATTGCCAAAATGCAAAAAATGTGGGAAAACATCAATAATCAATTAAGGTTTCTAAAATTAGAATTATAATTAGGCGATGATGATACCACTGTGACAACACTACTAACAACAATATAAAAATTTTCACAAGCCAATCAAGAGGCACTTTCCATGATGGCTTTCATTTTTGGAATGAAAGACGATATCACTGTCTATGAAGAGTAAATGGCTATTCTATTTAGATTGAAAATTGTTGACAAATCTCAAGAATATCAACTGGATTTCTCTAATCAGATTACATATTCAATGGTTGAACAACTCACCTAGTTCAAATTTAAGGGAATTTTTAGGTATTCCTCTTATCTATTTCATCTCATATTGTATCAAAATTTTGGCATCTTTTCCCAACACATGCATCTAAATATGTATGACCCAAGCTTCGATCTACGTAGGACCATTCCTGTGTCTGCATGGACACATATCTTATCCAAAACTAGTGACCCATATGAATTTTAAAAACTTTTTGTTGCCCCTACTTTTTGTTATCTAAGCCTAGAGCCGATTGTAAATAGATTGACTCCAAGTGTCTCAGGCCTTATGACCAATTGCACTATTCTTTGTGATTACTTTTTTGTATACCATCATACTATTATTAGAGTCCATGGTTTTAGTGGAGAACCAATGTTTCTACCTAAGATTTTGACCCTTAGGTTAGCATTCTTAGAGGTCACCAGGCAAGTGTCTGTGGTAGATAATGAATATGGCACTAGGAAGAAAAAGAAGAAAATGTATGATGTTCCATGGGTAACAAACAACATCACCCTAGAAGTCAGAGATGCTGAGCTCATGTTGGTAAGAAAGAGAGCCTTCCTAGGTTTCTTTCTAATTGAAGATAAATGGGCATATGACCCAAATGGTTTCATAACTTCATGGGTCAAGAATAATAAGGTTGCTACAAGAATTGTGCATGAAGGCCGTCCCTTTTGGGAAAATAAAAGAAACCCTCTGGAAGATATTCCTGATTTATATGTGGAATTGACATATTTTCCCTCAAAAGAGGCCAAGCCATGGGAGATTTTTTATGATAAGAAAAGGGATTTTGACCCTAAAATCAGAATGACTTTTGGTTTAAGAAGGGCATTGAAGAACAAAGACTAGAAACTTGAGAAAATAGAAGCCTATTGGAAGTATAGGCAAGAGATTTGTGAGACTACTCACTCTTTTAGTAATATGGATTCAGATGAGAAATGGGAAGAAATCTGGGATGAATGTCATCCATCTCCTATCTCTAACCTTGATACAAGCATATTTTAGACACAGGGTAGAGAGTCAAAAGCTAGAGCAGAATCTAGTCATACATTACAAACCTCATGGTAAACCTCAGCTACAATCACTGTAACTATTTGGCCCAAATATCTCAGTGTCATTGAAAATTAAAAGAGTATGGTATCCTCACCACCCAAAGCTTCTCCTTCAGTGTCAGAATTTAGGGTTCCCATTTTTGTATAATTACCACTGGTAGCAGTGGTAAATGTTGAAGAGAAAGAAGCACAACCAGAAGAAGAAATGACAAGGAAACATAAGAGGCTAAAGCTTCAACCTGATACTGAGGAGGAGGTAGAACCCTCAAAACACCAATCATTGAGTGCATTAGTTACTCCTCAAGTACATGTTATTTCCCTTTCTTCTTCTCAGTCTCTCTCTTCTTCCATTGGGGTGACAATCCCATCAAGCCAAATCATATCCCCTGCCACCTCTACTATGCCCATTTCTCATTTTTCCCCATCTATTCATACGTAGGTCACATCATTGCCTCACTTTTCCTCCTCTATCCCAAAGAAATTACCTCCTTAGATTTCCCCTAGCCAACATTTGGCTATTCCATATGGCTTGCCACAAGGTTATCCTTTTGCGGGTGGGCACATTACCTCTCCTTCTACCTTCCAAACTCAAGTAGATGCTACTAAGAAGGCAAGGGAAGCCTGAATGGAGAAAAATAGGATCAAAGATAATGAAGCCCTAGATACACCACATATGAGGTCACAATTTGACCCAATCTAATAGAAACTAATAGTGACCCATTTGTCACCTAATGTAGTCCAACCAAATGAGCAGATGCAGCCTGAAGATTATATAATGAATTTAGTGGCTATATACATGTCCCTTTTCAGACCACAAGATAGGGTTGAGCTACTAAATTAATCCACTTCTGTATTAGCTAATGATTATTTGAAAATATCAAAGAAGTTATAGAAGATGGAGGTTGATCTATCCTAACAGAAAGCAAACTATAGTAGTTTGATTACAGAAATCAATACCAAGAATAATGAAATAGAGAGTCTCAATAAATAGTTGTAAGATACTATTTCTTTTCAAAATCACCAGGCTATTCAGGCCCAAAATGATTCTTTGAAAGTAGGGCTAATGTAGGTGAAAGATGCAGTGATAGCCTTAAGTTAGGAAAAGGAGACATTACAGGAAAAATGTGATTAAAGCCTACTACAGATCACTCAACTTCAACAAAAGTTGCTAAATGAGTAGAACAATACTGCTGCTATATAGGCTCAACTTCAAGCCAAATGACAAATGACAGAACAATTGACACTTGAGTTGGCTAATAGGCCAAATAACATAGGGGTTTTGAATCTAGTTAAGGAGCTTTATGTATCAATATGGAAAAGAATCTCTGAGGAGATTACTCAGCTTAGACCCTCTCTAACCTTTCTATTAAATGCATAGAAATTATGCAAAAAGGTGGAGACTTCAGTTGAAGATACTTTGTCCATTGTCTCTTTGAGAGTGTTTGACTCTCAAATGCTGCTACGAAAGCTATATGATGTAACTAATGGAACATTATCATCAACAGGGATTAGTGATAGAATGATCACTACCAAAAGAGTGAATGAAGTTCTCAATTGCAATTCCACAACAATCAATTACAGAGAGCTTTTAGATGTGGTGAAAGAAGGAATCAAAGATATGAAATAACACATTAAAGATATGGTGCAATTGGGTCTTCCCTCCCCTTTTCCTGATAACAACACTGTGTTGATGATTGTTGAGATTAAACCTTCATTGTTAGCCAGGAAAAATGATTAGTTAGTTTTACAGGGTTTAAGAGATGATTCATCAGTGCCTGAAGTGGAAAATGTCTTGATTCCCATGTCCCAGCTTAAATTTAAATTGAAGGCTATAGTTCATATTTTTTAGAATTTTTCACACAAGGATATCATTAACCTTGATTTAACCTTCAATGAATTTCAAAATAAGCAGGGATTATCTGATGATGAGTGGTCTATTTATCAGACAGCCTTACTAAAGTTGTGATTTTTGTCACATTTTTTATACATTCTTTGGATTCTTTTTGAGCAGGCTCAAAAGTCCTTAGGGTCACCAAGAACTATAGAGTAAAAAACTCTACATTTTATCTTTTGAGTTTCAGTTGTGCACTCCAAGTTTTATCCCTACACGTTTTGGTTTTGAAGTAGTGAAGTTTTTTGACACAGAGTGCAAGCATGAGTTTCTTTTTGCCTAAATTTTGTCCAAGTATCAAAGTCACGTGGAAGCTACCAAGTGTCATCAGCTGAGACACATTTTATAATTTCTATAAGTTGCTTAGAATGTGCCATGTGTCTCATGGTAACTTAGTAGAGCATGATAAGTGTTGGAATTTGCATTTCAAATTTATTATGAGTTTTGAAAGCTTCTTTCAATAAGCTTCTCTTAAGGTCAAGTGGAAGGTGCCAAGTGGAAACTATGGAAGGTTTCAATATGTTTTTCTAAAAGCAAGGAAAGATGCCACGTACCCTAGCTAAAGAAAGTAGAAGCTACCACGTGTCAACATCTAAAATATCTTCATTTTGTTTCATTGTTAAAGTAAAGACTATGGTGGGCCCTGGGGTTTTATTTCTAAAGTTAGTGGAAGCCACCAAGTGTCACCATCCATATGAATTTAAAATGAGCCCCGAATTTTTCTATAGTCTAGCTAAAGCTCAATGAAAGCCTCCATGTGTCCTTAGCTAAAACAATAGAAGCTGCCATGTGTCACTTGTTAAAGATACGTAGAAAGTGACACCTGTCCCTATTCCCCTTTTAAAGCTACTCAGGCAAGAAGTGTTGTGGGTCCCATTTTTTGTAAGTTTTAAAGTTTTTAAGCAGAAGACTGTGATAGATGTCAAAGATGGAACACACCTGAGCAAAGACATATAAAGAGTATAAGTTACGTGGAAAGTGCCGTGTGTTTTCTGTAAGTGTTGCGGAAGCTACCAAGTGTCATTTTATGGTGTCACCTAAATAATGAGATGGTTTTCAAGTGAAAAAGTGGATACTACCAAGTATCCTCACCTGTTTCATAGTGGGAAGTGTCCTGTGTATCTATTTCAGCCAATGAACTTGCAGGGAGATGAAATGTTTTAGATGAAGGAAATATCTTTTGTTAGACACTTCCAATTTTGTTAGAGTTCAGTTAGACCATTGGATTGGGAATGTGCAAAAAATTTAGAGCTAGTCTGATGCTATAAATATGGGTGCAGAGATCACCAGAAGAGGATCATCAAAAGATAAAGAGAATTTTTTGTGAGAGATTGTTATCAAGAATTTATAGAATTTCTTGTTGTAGCCAGTAATGTCATTTGCCTTTGTTCTATTTTCTTGAATTACAAAGTTTGTATAACTATGCATGTTTCTATGCCTTTTATGTGACTGGAAAATAAACAAGAAGACTAAATTCTGTGCCTTTATTTATATTTTTTGTGTTATTGTAAAATTGTCTAAATTGTGAGCCTTTGATCCTATCTATTCTCATCTTTTACATTGATCATGCCTTGTTTGCTCTATAATGTAATTGAATCTTAAAGATAGCTTCATTATGCTTAGAATTAAGGGTTGAATTAAATTCAAGTGCATCACCATAGTTAGATTTTATTTCATTTCATTTGTGTTTTTGTTTTATTTCTATCCCTTTTCTCATTACACATTTGAGATAAAGAAGAGCCAGATTCTTTAAAATCTGGAGGTCATTTTAGGTCACAAGTCCCACATTCTTGAAACTTCCCATTGTTGGTGTTGGAAACAACACAATTTTAAGCATCAAAAATATCCACTCAAAAAATACCATGAGAAGTGATCTATATATATTGTGTAGTATCCACTCAATAAATGAATGTGAAATCATTGAAAAATAAGCACTATATATAACCATCAAAAAAGTAATTTTTTATTTTTGACACTTTTTAATGTTTTTGAATTTTGTAAATTTTTATAAGTAGGTAAATAGTGGAATAATAAAGTCAAGGGGAACTCGTAAAAATAATAAAGTGAACCATGAACAAACAAAAATAGAATCTAATGGGAAATATATGGAAATGAATGCAAACAGGTAGGCCAATGGGCAAAAACATTGTTGTCACACCTGAGATCCTTTTTGCCTCTGAAGACACTCATGGGATGGAGTGTTCTAAGAGGTAAGGAGGAGACAATGCATGGGATAAAGTATCCCCTTATTAATTTTAGGATTGATGCTTGTTAAATCCAAGGATTGAGTAGGTTAACCTTTTATACTCAAAGAGTTATGCTTGTTACCATAGAGGGTTTAAGATATGTGCAATTACACTTCATATTAGTTACTAACTAAAGTAGCCTATACTTGTTATTTACTAGTGAGTCATACTTATCAAATTTATAAAGCAGGGGAAAAATTTTGGATTCTAAAATAAACATCAAAAGGAGTGCAAGGTAAAGTAGGAAAGAGGGTTTCTAGGTCTGAAAGTGTTGATGCTTAAAGAACTGAACTAAGTGCCCTGCCATAATTATAACATTATGTGTTGAGTTTTATTGAGGGTTCTAACTTAGTTTTACACAATAGGAGAACTTTGAAAAAATAGGGAATAAAGCATGATTTATTAATTCCTCACTAAATATCAATATTTGAAAGCTTATAGTAAATATGACTCCTCAAACATAATCTGTAGATTGACACATAGATTAAAAATATTGTAAGGGAAATAAAAGGTATTCATAAATGAGTTATAATATAAAAGCACATTATAACCATTGTAATTATTAATCAATAGAGAATTTTTTAAATTTTATTAGCATTAACATTCATTCAAGAACTAGAAATGATTGACAACCTTTAATAAATAAACCATGAATTTTTCAGAAAGTGAAAGATTTCATTCATTAAAATAAGTTCATTTACAAAAGTATCAATCATGGAAGATGTTCACAATCCAAAACAATGAAGTAAGAAGTAGGTGAAATCTTAGCTTAATTATAAAATAATTTTGGGACAAAGAATTTCTAACCCTCAAAATAGAATAAAGTTATACATTTATAGATGAGGATGGGGCTCACCTCTAAGTATCAAAAAGTTCCTATCCTAGGCCATGATGGTAAATCTAAATTGTTATAACTGTATTAATTTCAAAAAGAGAATAAAATCCCCCTGAATCCATTAACAATATCCATAAGGGCCTTGTTGTCACCAAATATTACACCCTAGAAAAGGGTGTTCAAGCCTCTTCTAGATTTGGGCAACATGGGAACACTTTCAAGTATGTGGGTATACCTATAGTGGAAGTGAACCTCTAAGTTAAGGGCTAGCTCCCTAAATGTATCTTGAAATGTTTATCAGCTAAACTAGTGCTTACTTATGGGAAAATAGTTAGAAGTTGAATGAAATGAAACTACTCTAACGGGGTGATACACCAAGATGATTTCCATATGACCATTATAATTCATGCACTAAGAAATAAGGAATACAAGATAACTTCCAAGTCACAAGAGATTATAACATGAGTGTTTCAATATGGAGGTGAGATGTATGAAGGCTATCCAAGGTAAGTGAACCATAGGCTAGTTTTAGACAGTAAGGCTCATTATATACTTAAAATACATACCCATACACTTGACCAAACTTCATATGACCTGCTAGAATAGGAAATATTACATAAACATGAGAGGATAAGGTAAGAAAGGATAGAAGATTATCACTTTACATAACCATACATCACTTTGCACACTTAGACAAATTTTCATACTTAAAAGCAAAATTACATTAATTATTCAAAGGTAAAATACAATGTCATTCCATCTAGGCTTCACCATACATGGAGTGGAATTATTTTACAATAGCCAAAATGGATGCTAATTATAGAATTGGGGAGAGAGGATAAGCAAATGAAGTTCAAGGGTCACTAAGACATGTGTCATGCTAAGACGAGGAGTTACACATGTAGTAGAATGAATTTGAGATAGACCATGCAAGGTTTGATAGGATAAATGGCCCTCAAAGGCATGAAAACTCTTAGAATGTGGTGTATAACTCCTTTTGCTTGCTCAAAAAACTATCTTCATAATTTGGCCCTTTTGAAATGCCCTGGCATTTAATGGGGACATATCTCATGATTGAACTGAGAGGGAGGCATCCATTTTATGCTTTATGAGGTTATTTTTATAGACCAATATAAATAGATCCTTATCATTCTAGGATTGATGTTCATCATAAACCCTCCATGACTGTGTTAAACCTATTATATGTGCTTTCCTAGCACTACATTTTTTATGAGGTGGTCGTGACTGAGATTTAATAGTAGTATATACATTTTAAGTATTTTATATATTAACCCAAATCATATTTTTATCTCATGTTTATACATTTATGTGCTTTAGTACATAAAATCTTTCAATCTGACATGTCTGTCTATGTGGTATCTCCTTGTCATGCTATTTATTTAATTTTAAAATATGAATATTTTCACTTAAAACATGTGTATTCATCTCATGTCCCTTGAAAATTAATCAAATTCACTCCATTGATCTCCTAGGGAGTGTCTTAGCCTTGAATTTCAATGTTGGCCATTGATCTTTGATCCATGCTTATGATATTATGACACTTGGTAGCCCCATGTGCTTTTTATGTACCTTATTATTAATCTTCATTTAGTTAATGCTATTATGCCATGTGACAACATCACATTAAATCTCAAGATACTTTGACATATTGACTTTGTGTTCATCATTAGATCTTGATCTGCATGATTAAATGCATGCCATTAATCTTTCTTGACTTATTGACCCCAGTCTTCAATGCAAATAATTAATCATAATTTGTAGGTTAAAAGACACACCATTGATATTAATCTAAGGGAATTTAAATTATTAAATTTAGGTGATCACTCATGTTCCATTTATATTTGAACTGGGCTTCTGAGATTATGACACTTGGTATCCCCACATTCAATTCGCACCTAAGCCTTATAAAAGTCTATAACTCGATGTAATTATGATTTAAAAAATAGAACATAGTTACATAGTCCATCTTATATAGGGTTTTTAAGTATATTAACTTCACTTTAAGGGTTTAAACATGCCCAATCTCCTCCATTAAGCATTCTTATCTCTCTGTTAGTGCCACCTATAGGTAGACATTCCAATGTGTAGACATTGGATGAAATTGTAAGTAGTATATATGAATATGACCTTAAAACCTACTCTATACCCCTTTAAATGTAATATTTTACTCATGAATAGATTCATTCAATTTCAATGCACTCCTCTAATATGATTAGTATCTATAATTCACCTATAAACATGCTTCAAACTGTAGACTAGGTAGTGAGTGTAAGATTTGATCAATGTGCACATGAAATGACCTCATAACTAGTTCATTTCTCCTTCAAGGTATTCAAAGAAGGGTTTAAAAATTTTAAAGGATTGAATCAATTTGAAACATCCCATTTCAAGATGATTTTCCTCTTGAGAGCACTTATAGGTACACATCTATGAATAATTGTGTGTATATGTTACATATGACTACCACCACAATCCTTTTTGTGTTATTTGGAGGGTATAATCTGATTTATCATACACCAATAATATGTTAAACCTATTGGAGACTTAATTTATCCTATATGAATGTAATCAAACTTTTAGGACACCATGATAACAACTGGGAATGAGTAGAAGTTGATTATGTTTCCATATGACTGTGTCTTTGCTCAATATATGATCCTATAATACCAAAAATGGGAAGGAGGATATATTTATAACATGAAAAAATTTAACACATAATATCTCATTCAC
Source organism: Torreya grandis (assembly GCA_037957365.1). Taxonomy (NCBI): domain Eukaryota; kingdom Viridiplantae; phylum Streptophyta; class Pinopsida; order Cupressales; family Taxaceae; genus Torreya; species Torreya grandis. Next base: position 1,230,354 of record JARHVA010005157.1, read on the forward strand.
ATGAAACCTTTTTAGAGAACCAAACTTTTTGTAAACAATGAACTTGGATGAAACCTCACATGGTGACACCCTCTTTCAAACTGAACTAATTAGATCATGAAATTAATTCCAAACATGAAAATAATAATGAGAAGCATGAGAGGATAGATTAAAAATCCTATGGAAGAAAATTTAGCATATTATTTGTATGAACTGGATCAAATAAGAGAAAAACCTATAGGGTGTGGGAAACCATTGGTAGAAAAACATAGTCAACTTGTTATAGATGGTTCATAGATAAAAATAAACCATTATATACACTAAAAGAATGAAAGGGAATCTGATAAAAATTAATATCACCCTAAAAAATCATTTTATTTGGAAGTTCTCCTACTATCCATACCAAGCATAAACCTGTTGACTGGTTTTGCATGTCTAAAAGGGTGATAAAGGAGTAGAATGTATTTTGACCATTTTTATCACTTAAAAATATTATAAAATTATGATATGAGTCTATTAAAGTTTAAGAATCATCCTAAATTTTTTCCACACATGTCACACTCTCATATAAGCTGTACACCCTTTGAAACTCCTTATTTTCACTTACTTTCTTGATTTTTAGTTAAGGAACCTGCAAGTTTTATATGGGACTGACATTCTTGATAGGTAATATAAAATATTGGAAATTTTAATTAAAACTAGAACACTTGGACACATTTAAAGCCATGCTACTTGCATTTAATGCTCATATATGACCACTAAGTGACTCAAAAATGACATAAGGAATAAATAGACCATGACCAAGGCTAATAAGACATTAAATCAAAAAAAATAAACTATGACACACCCTATGGATTTAAAATAGACCCCTATGTATGTTTTTTACTATAGGAGGTTGACCCATTTTGACTTGTGGTAAAAATGGTTAACACTCTTGGTGATTTCTCGAGGGTGGTATGCTTGATATGCTAAGACCAGTTGCCTAATTTTGTCTATTGGGATATGGAGTCACATGTACACCAATTTGACACAAAAATTACCTTTAAAAACACACTAAATAGTATAAAACAACAAAAATAAGACACATAAGATAAGAAACTAAACAAGCACACGCTTGTGCTTCATGAGCACTTATGGAACACACACACACACACAAACCAGACTAACTTAAACACAAACTAATAAAAAAGAAACACCTCCTCTTGGATCAAAGGTGAAGTTTGAAAACATTCTTGATTCATGGAATGAAGGATTTAATGAGGCATGTATCCTTTTGACCCTTGGAATTGATTCTTCCATCTTCTTCATGGTGTTTTCCAACTTCATTGGCATGATGTTTAATGAAAACCAAGTAGCTCCAACTAGGTTAGCTATGAAAATAAACTCTTCTTAAATATCAATAGCCTCAACCTTTTCATAAGACTCCTAAACTATAAATTCTAAAGGTGGTTCAATAAATCATACCTTCTTAGTTTTCATGGTGCTCTTAATAAGGTTGGGTTTCTCTTTATCTACAAGTTCTTCAAGCTCATCAAGGAGCTCTGAATAGTCTACCCAATCTTGTTCATTACCCTCTATGGGAAAATCTTTCTCCACATTCTCATGTATTTGGTCCTTAATATTCAAGTTTAAGATATGAAATTATTTAAGATTTGTCAATGATGTCATGGAGCTATCCAAGTGAAGTGTCTTATTATTCTAAGTGATAATGACAAAGTGTGTAGTATGCTTGTCCTAATATGCTTGAAGTTGGCCTGGTTGATCTTCTATTTTGGAATGATTAGGGATGAGTATGGTAATTTTATGTTATGAAATAGGTCCTAATATAAGTTAATAATGATTTGAGTTCTTTTTTGCATGAGTGGATTTCATTTGGTTGATCATTATTTTCATCTAGATATTTTGGGTCTAGTGGTAGAAAATATAAGTAGGTAGTTTATTGACATCATCATTACCACATATGCATGATTCAGGGGGATATGGTCATATGGTTGTGATATTATTTTTGTATATTTTATATGTGTTAAATTATAGGTCATGTGATAAATCAAAACATAAGATATGCAAGTGCAAAGTTGGGTTCCCAGGCAGTTTGATAGTGTTTTCCCATACTTAGCCAAATTGGTAATGTGGCAAGAAAAGTTGAGTAGGCATTTTGATGGTTTTATATTTCACATGTGTGGTAGTTTTAGGAGAATATGATCATATTAGTTTGTTAATATTTTTTCATAGTTAATATTTGTTAAAATTTAGGTCATGCGATGAAGCACATCAAAAGTTATGCATGTGTAAAGTTGGCCTTCCAGGCAGTTTTTGACATAGTTGGCTTTGTGGCACAAAAATCTAAGTGAGAAGATTAATGGCATCATATATTAAATTTAAAATGTTTTAGGATAATTTTGAAACATTTTTATATTATCCTATGTTAGGATATCATATGATCCAAATTTTAGATCATGCGTCTTAGTGCAACAAAATTTATTTAGGTCCAAAGTTGGCCTTCTAGGTAGATAAGCAGTGGTCCCCATACTTAGTCATTTTTGCATGATGTTAATGATATGGACCAGATGGAGATACAATGATTCATGGAATTTCATACATACATACATACATACATACATGCATACATACATACATACATACATACATACATACATGCATGCATGCATGCATGCATGCATACATACATACATACATACATACATACATACATACATACATACATATATAAAGTCAAATTGGTCAAAAGGATCAATGGAGCATGTTCATTCCAAGATGTATAGAAGCAATGAGATGAGACAACATGTTCAAAGTTTAACATCAAGTAGAGATAAATATAAAGCTGCATAAAATATATAATGGTGAGTGAGTTTTAATATATATAGATATCAATGATGCATATTGAGTGAGATGTTTTCAAGGTGTCTAATGATTAACACAAATAAGGATCGAGCTACGTACAAGAGATTGATAGAGTGTATTAAGTCAAATAGTTAAGATGAAGATCCAATGATGAATGATGAAATTTAAAGGCCAAGATACTTAAAATAAGATCAATGGTGCATGATTTATATAAGAAATGAGGCCATGATATGTGAGTAAAGTGACTGAGGCTTAACTATGACCCTTTGCATTTGAATATTTGAATTTAACAAAGGAAAAACTAGTGCTCTGTATTTAGAATATAAATTTTTAGAAAAGTAGAATTTACTCATGGTGTAAAAATACAGCTTTTATAAGACTCCAATTAAAATTGATAAATATATATTTGAATATTTGAAACTTTTTACAGACAAAGATATTGTTCTCTAAAGTTGACTATGTGTTTGACCATGGACTGTAAGTGACTCGAGAAGGATAATTGAGATTGTGTTGATGTTATTTTAATGTTTCATGATGAATTAGATATTTGAAAGTGTTTTATACTCTATGAGGTAAATTTTTATTGATTTTTGAGGTGTGATCAATCTATATTTATTATGAACAATGATTAATAAGTTGACGGTGTGTTTGTTCATAGTGTTCTTGTGTATAAGGTCATTATTTGAGTTGATTGAGCATACACAAAGCTGAGTAGAGATGACTATGATCATTTGAAAATGTCAAAGGGGTTATGTGAAGTGGAAATATGTAATTTAAAGTGGTCTTATGTTTTTATTTCTTGATGAAGTTCTAAATGGGTGAAAAGGTCTCCATGAGACCTATAAGGGCTACAAGGGCCTATTTGATCAATGGGTGCTATGAATAATCTATGCGGATGGTATTGAGATATGTATCAATGTAATAAAATAATTAAGGGATAAGGCATGTCTAATGGATGGCCATGATAGTGATGATTATGAATTCTCTATAAATAGTGAAACCAAATGTGATGGTTTCTAGAATTTTAAAGAGGCATGAATGTGAGAATTGTGGAGTGAAGGAGAGGGAGAGTGACCCGTAGATGAGTAAATGAGAAGATCAGATTGAGGACTATGTGTATAATTTATGGGTCATGTTTTTAATTCCAAAATAGTGATATTTTAGGTTGAGGATGAGTGAGGAGGTTCTAGGGTGATCCAATAGGTGGCTTTGGATTCATTGAGTGTGTAGAGTTGAAGAGAGATGATATACTTTGTATCTCCATCAGATTGGTAGGTAATCAATGTTTAGGATATGTTATGTTCATAGGTTTTATTGTTTTTGATCAACATATATGGGGTTTATCCTTTTTTCAATGTGAAACTTGCTAAAGGTCTAGTTGTTGTTGTTGCTCAACTAGATATGTGTTATAGCACCTTATGGGATTGTAGTCTCACTAAATAAGGGATGGTAGTTCCTTGATCAGTTTGTATGTGGTCTAAATTACTTCCTATTATTATAGGATAGTTTTATAATTATAGGTTCCAGTGGGTTTTATTCCCCAAGAGGGTTTCCCACATATGTCATGTGTTATGTGCTTGATCTTGTGTTGTCTCTCTTCACTGTTAAGAATGATATGTATGCTTCATGAAATAATTGTGGTAATTGATTAAGAGTTTGAAAGGATTAAAATTGAATTTGTGTTATCTAGGCTCACTAATTCACCCCCTCTTAATGATTGTACCTCTAATAATTGGTATCAAATCAAGTCCTTTGGTAAAGTCTTGAAAGCTTGAACGTGATCCAAGGTTTCTTTACTAAGTAAGCACTAATGTTTAATGGATCTAATTATGATTTTTGGAGTGAAAGGATGAGGACATACATTATGTCACTAGGGTTTGATGTATGACAATCTATTTTGGATGGTTATTTTGCTCCTACTACTCTTCCATCTAGTGTTATAGATAAGAAGCTATTTGAGAATAATTCTAAGGCAATGAATGGCATCACTTGTGGTCTTAAAGAGATTGAGTTCACCAAGGTAATCCATTTTAAATATTCTAAAGATATATGGGACAAAATTTATATCATTTATGAGGGAGATTCAAAGGTCAAGCTTGCTAAGTTATAGACTCACATAAGGCAATTTGAAAGTCTCAAGATGAAGGAAGAAGATTATGTGGCATATTTTCTATAGAGAGCTGATGAGATTGTGAACATCATCAGAGGTATTGGAGAGAAAATTGAAGAAGTTACTATAGTTAAAAATGTATTAAGGTATCCATCTCTCAATTTTGATCCAAAAATATCTGCTATAAAAGAAAGTCATGATATTACTTAATTGAATATGGATCAATTACATGACACCCTTACTGCCTATGAGATGAGAGTAAATGATGATATACCACCAAAGAAGGAATCAACATTAAAGATAGAAATGAAGCCAAATAATAAGTTTCAAGGTAAGAAAACTAAAGAGGATGACATATTTGATATTAATGAGGATAAACTAATTGCTTTATTTGTAAGGAATTTGAAAATAGGTTCAGGGAAGTATAAGGGTACACTACCCTTCAAATGTTTCAACTGTGGAAAGATAGGATGTTTTGCTTGTAAGTGTCATCATATTCATGAGAAGAATGATGATTAAGAGCATGGTGATGGCCAAGATGAATACATACAAGAATAAAGGATTAAGAAAGTATAACAAGAAGAAGAAGTCCATTAAGAAAAAGAAGAGTATCTACACCAAAGAAGATTGTGGCTCATCAAGTGAGAGTGAAGACAATGACTCAGAGTATGATCATGAAGATGATGGTCCTATTGAAGATGAATCCCTCTTCATTTATAAATAAGGAGGTTGATCACATCAAAAGGAGTCTACTTGGAGTGATTTATATGATGATGAAGATGAGGTGGACTATGATATTGCATTGACAAATGCTCTTGAAGAATTGAATATTGAGAAGAAGATTAACAAGAAGATGAAGTCTCAAATCAAAGACTATGAGGAAAAATTTAGTGTTTATGAGGAAAGGATGAATGAAGACACCAAGGATCATGAATATATAGTCAATCATTGTAGTTGTCAATTGGAAATCTTGTCTAAAATCCTAAAAACTAAAGAAGATGAATGTTCAAGGTGTGTTTCTAAAAGTGAGTCTTTGAAGGATGAGTTAGAGAAGTTTGCAAGCAAGGTGAAATCATTTTTAAAGTTTGATAAGAGTTTAAAAGATATAGATAATCTTATAAATAGTCAAAATTTTGCTAGTGATAGGTCTAGATTGGGTTTTAATGAAGATTCCTAAGTTACTTCTCAAATTGACATGAAGGTCAATGAGAACAAGGTGGTTCAGCCCTTAAAGGTCATCAATCAATCAAGAAATGATGGTGTAAATAAAATGAATACAAATAAAATTAGACAACCTAATGCCATGAGGCATGCAAGATTCAATGGTTACTATTACACATGTGATCAATTTGGTCATAGGGTTAGAGAATGTAAGAGTTTAGAAATGAGTTTGCATGGAACTATGATGAGGGTCATCAATCAAAAGGTGTGAATAATGTTAAGTGCTGAAAATATATTAATGAGGGGAATTTTTATAATAATTTTCAAAATAAATTAAGGCAAAATATGTTTATTTTAAAAGGTATAGTGTGATTCAATTGTCAACATAGAGGTCACATTGCTAGATTCTACAAGCAAAGGCCTATAAGATAGAATAGGTTTAATCAGGTTCTTAGAGTGAAAGAAATAATAAAAGTTAACTCATGGAAATAAAAGGTGGTAAGTATGAGTCATGATGAGTCTATAGGTCCAAGTAATCTATTTTCTATGATAGGGGAAGCTACAAAAGTTAAAGAGTGCCAAGAGGTCTCATTGTCTACTCATATTGTGAATAAAGAGACCAAGTTTGAGAAGAAGACCAAGGTACTAGTTAAGGATAGTTATGAGATGTGTATGGATCCAAATGAGCATTAATCTATTGTTGAGCATGTTTCATGTAAAAAACATCAATTGTCAGTGCTTAGTGATGAGGTTCCTAACTACAAGGTGGATTCTTCAGATGAAAAGGTATGTCATGAATCTATGTTGTCTCCATGTATTGACAATTCAATCAAAGAATAAAAGGAGAATATTGTAGTGGATGAGAATGTTGCTTATCTTAAGCCTAAAAAGAATAAGAATAAATATAAGTATAAGATGGACAAGGAGGAGATGGAATATGAAGAATTGTGGGAGATTATTGGTTTCACTCCATTTTAGGACATTGTCAAGTAGGGTGTCTCTACCTATGATTATTAAGAGACATATTTCTTATGGAGAAGCAAGTTTGTTTTCTCAAGATCATAATATGAATCAGAGAAGGTATTTGGTTAAGGGTGAGCAACAAGATCACGAGTTTTTTCTAGATATTTGTGAAAGGGCTATTATGTAGGTTTAGAATGGGTGTTTCCAAATAACATAATGAGATTGATGAAATGTCAAGAAGAGTTTGATGCTTAGAAATGTCTGTACACTTCCTTGTGATGTGTTATAGGTAGTTTTGTGTCTTGATGATCCTATTATGCCTATTGAAGATTTTTGAGTGCTCCCAATTTTCTTAGTCCTGGTTTCAGGGCAAGTAGGCCTAAAATGGGTCATAGGATGTATGGATTCACAAATATTTAGATGCTAAAAATTGGTATATAAGTGTGTAATTGTTGTATCCAGGTGTACAAGAAGTTTTAAAGGTGGAATTTGATCAGAAGGAGGTTTGTTGACTCTATTTATTTTATGATTCTAGGGTTTTGGGCTATGCTAGAAAAGTGGTTTATATTATGATATGAGGTATTAGGATTATTAATTATTTTAATGGAAAAAATGGGTTGTAAAATAAATATTCATATAGATTTTAAAGTTTGTGGTTATTAAGTTATTCAAGTTTTTGTCAATTTTGAGGCCTAATTAGAAAGTTGGTTTGTGAAGGAAGTATATTTTAAATGATGAGATAGGTGATGAAAATTGGTGTGATTTAAGGGGAATATTAGTATACTATATATATGAATTTTTAGGTATTTAAGGTGCATATATTGAAAATTATGGTCTATACAATTTGCAGATAGGGCTACAAGAAGTCTAGACAGGCTTAATGAGAAGAAGAGTGATTTTTGTTTAGTTTAGTCAAAAGAAAAAGGTATGAGTATTTCAAGGAGAGTTATTAAGTTATATTAGATCATGTTTCCTATTTTTTGAGTGATATTAATTTCATTTGGTGGTCCTTGAGATGGTTTGACAGAGAAGGCTAGTAAGCCTATATGGTGGTTCTTCATGGTATACAGAGATATGAAGATGCTTATGAGGTGTAATTGCTCATAAATATTAGGGAGAATCCATCTCAAATGTTTCTTGATATGTTTTATAAAATTTTAGTTTTTTTTAATTCTTTCTTCATTGGTTGTAGTGCTTGGTTGAAGAGATTATTGGCATGGAGTAAGAGGAAGTTATCAAGGCAAATAAAAGGTAGGATCAAGGTAAGGGGGATTTTGTATCATATTTATAAGGTTTTCCTCTCCTATTTTTGTTATTTTTAAGTCCTAAAGATTAGTTTGTGCCCACTTTGTCATTGTGTCAAAGTGGGATAAAGTTCTTGTTGTGAGAGTGCTTGAAAAGAGAGAAATAATATGAGTTGTATATTGTTATATGATGGTTTTTGACATCAATGAAAAGGGGGAGGTATTTTGGATTCATTTATCATTATCCTCACCATTTCCTAGGATATTCTATTTTTTTCAACTAATACATTATTATAGAGTTATAAATGATGTCATGGTGATGTCATGGAGGTGTCTAAGTGAGTGGATGAAGTTTCTTTTTATCTAAGTGATAATGACAAAGTGTGTAGTATGCTTAAAGTTGGCTTGGTTGATCTTCTATTTTAGCATGATTAGGAATGCTTGGGGATGAGTATGGTGATTTTAGGTTATGGAAAAGGTCATATAAGAAGTAAATAATTTTTTGAGTGCTTGTGTGCATGAGTGGATTTAATTTGTTTGATCATTTTTTTCATCTAGACATTTTGGGTCTAGTGGCAAAAAATCTGAGTAGGTAGTTTACTAACATGATCATTGCCACATATAGATGCGTCAGGGGGAGATGGTCATATTGTTTTAATAATATTTATGCCTATTTTTTATGTACTAAATTATATGTCATTAGATGAATCACAACATAAGATATACAAGTAAAAATTTGGGCTCCCAAGTAGTTTGACAGTGGTTTCCCATACTTAGCAAAATTTGCAATGTGGTAAGAAAAGTTGAATAGGAATTTTTATGGTGTTATATTTCATGTGTTGTAGTTTTAGTAAACTATGATCATGTGGGGTTATTCATATTTTTTCCTAGTTTATATGTGATAAAATTTATGTCATGAAATGAAGTGCATCAAAAGTTATGCATGTGCAAAGTTGGCCTTCCAAGTAGTTCTTGACATAGTTGGCTTTATGGTAGAAAACTTTGAGTGAGAAAATTAATGGAATTATATCTGATATGAATGAAGGTTTTAGGAGAAGTTTTACACATTATTGGATTTTAAAATGTGAGGATATTATATGGTCCAAATTTTAGGTCATGTGTCTAAGTGCATCAAAAGTTATTGAGGTCCAAAGTTGGCCTTCTAGGCAGCTAAGCAATGGTCCCCACAGTCCTTTTTGCATAATGTTAAAGATCTAGACCAAATGGGTATCCAAAAGTTTATGGGAGTTCATAAACATAGATATATGATGCACAATAATTCAAATGGGTCAAATTGTTTGATGCTTAAAATAAGTAAAGATTGAGCTCCTTACAAAAGGATCAATGGAGCGTGTTAATTCTAAGATGTCCAAAAAAAACAAGATGAGGACAAGTGTTCAAATTTTAACATCAAACATAGATAAAGATCAAGCCTCTTATAAGATATAATAGTGAGTGGGTGTTTATACAAATATATATCAATGGTGCATATTGAGTGAGATGTTTTCAAGGTGTCCAATGATTAACACAAATAAAGACCAAGCTACGTACATGAGATTGATGGAGTGCATTACGTCAAATAATCAAGATGAAGATCCAACAATGAGTGATGAAAGGCCAATCTCATTACAATAAGATAAATGGTGTGTGATTGATATAATTAGTGAGGATATGATATGTGAGAAAAGTGACTGAGGTTTAACTAACTATTTACATTTCAATATTTAAATTTAACAAAGGAAAAACTAGTGCTTTGTATTTTAGCTATAACTTTTGATATATGAAGAATTTACTATGGTGTAAAAAGAAAAATTGTAGAGTACTACAAGTCACATCTAGAAATATAGATTTAAAGATATTAAAATGTGTATAGTTAAAGATATTGTGCTCCAAAGTTGATTCTGTGTTTGAACATGGACTATAAGTGACCTGAGAAGGATAATTGAGCTTGTGTTTTTGTTGTTTTGATGTTTCATGATGACTTAGCTATTTAAAAGTGTTTTATACTCCATGAGGATCATATGTATGGATTTTAGAGGTGTGATTAATCTATATTGAGTATGAATAATGTTTAATAAGTTGACTATGTGTTTTTTCATAGTGTTCTTATATACAAGGTCATTATTTGAGTTGATTGAGAATACACAGAGGTGAGTAGAGATGACTGTGATCATTTAAGAATGTCAAATGGGTCATGTGGAATGGAAATATGCAATTGGAAGTGGTCATATGTTATTTTTTTGCTTGATAAAGTGATATATGGGTGAATAGGTCTCCATGAGACCTATAAGGGCTATAAGGGCCTATTTAATAGGTGTAGCTACTTAAGCATGACCCATGGGTACTATGGACAAACTATGTGTATGGTATTAAAATATGTATCAATTTAAGATAAGCATTAAGGGCTAAGGCATATCTAATGGTTGACCAAAATGGTGATGATCATGAATGCTTTATAAATAGTGAAACCAAATGTGATGATCATGCATGCTTTATAAATAGTGAAACCAAATGTGATGGTTTCTAGACTTTTAAAGAGATGTGAATGTGATAATTATGAAGCAAAGGAGAGGGAGAGTGCCCAATATGTGAGTTGATTATTAGAATAGATTGAGGACTATGTGTATGACTTATGGGTCATGTTTTTGATGTCATAATAGTGCTATTGTAGGTTGAGGATGAGCGAAGATGTATAGGGTGATCCAAAAGGTAATTTTGGATGCATTTAGTGTGAAAAGTTGAAGAGAGCTGATATACTTTGTATCTCCATAGAATTAGTAGGTAAGAAATGTTTAGGAGATGTTGTGTTCATAGTTATGTTCTGGCTACTCAACATCTAGGGGGCTGCATCTTCCTTATAAGGTGAAACTTTCTAAAGGTCTAGTTATTATTGTTACTCAATTAGATAAGTGTTGTTACACCTTATGGGATTTTAGTCTCACTAAATAAGGGATGGTAGTTGTTTGATTAGTTGTATCTAGTCTAAATTGGTTCTTGTTATTATAAGATAGTAGTCCAATTGTAAGTTCTAGTAGGTTTTCTTACCCAAGAAGTTTTCCCACATATGTCATGTGTTATGTGACTGATCTTGCATTATCTCTCTTGTTAATTGTTATGAATGATATGTATGATTCATGAAATGCTTTTGGTAACCTATTAAGAGTTTGAAAGGATTGAAATTGATTTGGATTATCTAGGCTCATTGATTCACCCCCTCTCTCAGTGATTTTACCTCTAATAGATAGTCATCTCAACCTTGCTCTCCTTCATGACAAAATGTACTTGATGTTTGGAAGCATCAAGATTCACTTCACCATGTTCTAACATCCATGAATGTGGTTTTACCTCAAATGGGGATACTAACTATTCTTTAGGTATAAAAAAGTCTACCTTGGACTCATGAGACTCTTCTATGACTGCAGACCCATGGACAACAAATTGACATACACTTTCATGTTTGATGGAACACTCAAGATCATTTTATTAGACTCATTAGAAAACTTGACATCATATATGAAATATTTTTGAGAAGGAGGAGTCTTACCCAACTTATAAAAATCATTACATGTGGCAATTAATGTTTGTTGCAAGTCATCTTCCTAGAGAATTTCATCTTTAAGAGTTATTTCATCATGGACAATAGGTAAGAGGTCTTTATCAAGTACTTCCTCTTTCATATTTTCATCAAATTTTGTATAGATATATATATAATAGGATATTAAATATGTTTATATTCATTTAGGAAGGTTAATTGATCTTGTGTTCACCAAGGGGAGTCCCTATGGTGATCTCTTCATCATAGTTACTCATGAAATCTTCTTGATCAACTATGATTTGGGTTCTTTCCTCTTCACTTGTTTCCCTTAATATGGGATCTTCCTCAAGAAGGGGTGGGGTAGAAGGTTGATGGATAGGATCGTGAATTTAAGGTGAAGGGTGACGTGTGATGGGGGGATTATGGATTGGATATGGAGTGTGAGGTGAAGGAAAATTCTTGTGAATAGACTTAGGAAAGAGGATTGCACTAGTAATCTCATGGGGGAGTGATTTTTTGGGCTGATTAGAAGGAATAACACCTACATAAGTAAAATTTGAACCTTACAAATAGATTCTTTGAAACTCTTCAATAAAAACATGTTAATTTTAAGGTTCCTTGACTTCCCACATCCTTATCATATTTATTAAACATTGAAGGCACTTCTTTTCCAATTCCATTTGTTCCTTGATCTCCTATTGAGTTCCTTATAAATATTAAAGCATATCCAACATATGCATATAATTATGGGAAATACCTCTTAACCATTTCATGGGATGATTAGCGAGCACATCATACTCATCATCCCATGCTCTCATATCATCTTCATTAACTAGAAACTATGGTATGGATACCAATAAATACTTGATATAAGATGGAAATAATGAAGGAAGAAGAGGGTAATGATGGACATCAAGACCAACTTCAACTTGTTGTAATTGAGTATGTAAGAATTCACATCTTGTCTCTTGGTATCTTTGTGTATGATCAATGGGATTATTTGATTACTCATGACAAGATTCATAAGGATCCTCTTGAGGTTGATAGGCATCATGACATGGTTGGTAAGGATCATGTTGGGATTATTAAAAAGACATTCCTTGATAATTTTATTGATAACCTTCCTCTAGGGTATCCACATAGAGGGGAAAATAGAGGACCATAGGGATGTCATGGCCTATAGGATTGATAGCCATTGTGCTAAGACTATTGAGGAGTATAATGTGGTTCATAGCAAGGATGATAGGGAGGTTCACGATAGGGGTATTCACCATAGCTATTCATATCAACCTCATATGTTAGATGAGACTCAATAAATATCAAAACCTTTAACAAAAGATACCTAGGCTGATTATAACCAAACGATTTCATTCAAATTTTCCATTGGTGCTAACTTGCTTTCTTCCAAAAGCTGATTAGAGGGAAAACACACCAATAATCTTCCCACTCTCTTGGACCTTCATCCCATTGGGCATATCATAACTATTGTCACAAAATCTTTCACCCTATAAGAGGATGTTCAAACCTCTTCCATATTTTGGCAACATGGGAACACTTCTAGTTATGTGGGTGTACCTATAGTGGAAGGGAGCCTCTAAGTTTAAGGGATAGATCCCTAAATGTATCTTGAAATGTTTATCACCTAAAATAGTGCTTGCTTATGGGAAAAGAGTTAGAAGTTGCATGAAATGAAACTAATCTAAGGGGGTGATATACCAATATGATTTACATATGACCATTATACTTCCTACACTAAGAAATAAGGGACATAAACTAACTTTCAAGTCTTAAGAGATTCTAACATGAGTGTTTCAATATGGAGGTGAGATGTATAAAGGCTATCCAAAGTAAGTGAACCATAGGCTAATTATAGACACTAAGGCTCATTTTAAACTTAAAATATAGATCCATACACTTGATTACACTTTATATGACCCTATAGAATATGAAATTTTACATAAACATGAGAGGATAAAGGAATAAAGGATAGAAGATTATCACTTTGCATCACCATACATCACTTTGTACACTTAGACAAATGTTCATGAACTCAAAACCAAACTTGAATTAGTTTTTAAAAGGCAAAATACAATGTCATTCCAGCAAGGATTTTCCATACATATAGTATAATTAGTTTACAATAGCCAAAATGGATCCTACTTATAGAATTAGAGAGAGAGGAGAGGATAAATAAGTTCAAAGGTCACTAAGACATGTGTCATGCTAAGAGGAGGAGTTACACATGAAATATAATGAATGTGAAATATATCATGCAAGGTATGATAGGAAAAATGGCTCTAAAAGGCATGCAAACTCATAAAATGTAGCATATATCTCCTTTTGCTTGCTCAAAAAGCTACCTTCATCATTTAGACCTTTTATAATGCCCCACCACTGAATGGGGATAGATCTCATGTTTTCACCAAGAGGGAGGTATCCATTATATGCCTGATGAGTTCATTTGTATATACCAATGTAAAGATATCCCTATCATTCTAGGATTTATTTTCATCATGAACCCTCCATGACTATTTTGAACCTATTGCATGTGTTTTTTTGGGACTATAGGGTTTATGAGATGATATTGATTAAGATTTAATGGTGGCATACAAATTTAAAGTATTTGGGATACAAATTTAAAGTATTTTCTCTTGTAACCCAAATCATATTTTTATCTCATTTTTATACATTCATGTGCTTGGGTCTAAAAAATATATTGATCTAACCTATCTATCTATGTGGCATCTCCTTACCACACTATCTATTTAATTTTAAAATATGAAAATTGTCACTTTGAATGTGTGTCTTCATCTCATATCCCCTAAAAATTGATCAAATTCACTCCACTGATCTCCTTGGGAGTCTCCTAGCCTTGAATTTTAATATTGGCCGATGATCTTTGATCTAGGCTTCTAAGATTGTGACACTTGGCATCTTCACATGCCTTTTATGTACCCTAATTTTATTCTTCATTTAATTAATTATCTTATACTAGATGTCACCATCACATTAAATCTTATGATATTTTGACCTATTGACGTCATGCTCACCGTTATATGCCTATCTACATGATTAAACATGTGCCATTGATCTTTCTTGACTTATTGACCCCAATATTCAATGCAGATCATTGATCAAAATTTATACATAAAAATACACACATTGATTGATCTAGGGGACATTGACTTATTTAATTTTGGTGATCACCTACATGCCATTTATCTTTGATATGGTCTTCTAAGATTATGATACATGATAGCCCCATGTTTAATTCACACATAAGCCTTATGAAATTCTATAACTTGACGTAATTATACATTTAACCATAGAATGTGGTTACACAATCCATATTATATAGGGGTATAAATGTTTTGGAAGTATATTAGCTTCACTTGAAGGGTTTCAACATGCCCAATATCCTCCATTAAGCATTCTCAACTCTCTATTAGTGCCACCTATAAGTGGACATTCCAATGTGTAGATAGTGGATGAAACTATAAGTAGTATGTATGAATATGACATTCAAACCTGCTATATACTCCTTCAAATGGACTATTTTCCTCATTTATATCTTCATTTTGTTTAAATTATCTCCTCTAATATGATTAGTATCTATGAGTCATCTGTAGACATGATTCAAATTGTAGACTAGGTAGTGAGTGGAAGATTTGATCAATATGCACATGAAGTGACCTCATAACTAGTTTGATGCTTCCTAAAGGTGTTAAAATAAGGGTTTATAACTTTAAAAGGATTGATTAAAGTTAAAACATCCCATTTCAACATGATTTTCCTCTTACGAACACCTGTAAGTGCACATCCATGGCTAACTGTGTGTCTATGTTGCATATGACTACCACCACAATCCTTCTTGTGTTTTTTAGAGGGTATAAACTGATTTATGATACAATAAAAATATTTTAAAACTCTTGGATACTTTATTTATCCTTATGAATGTGATCCAACTTTTAGGACAACATGATAGTAGCTAGGAACAAGTAGAAGCTGATTGTGTTTCCATATGATTGTGTCTTTGCTCAATATATGATACTATAAGACAAAACATGGGAAGGAGAAGATATTCATAACATGAAAACATGGAACACATCATATATAATTCACATGAAACCTTTGTAGAGAACCAAACTTTCTACAAATAGTAAACTTGGTTAAAACCTCACATGGTGACACCCTCTTGCAAATTGAACTAGTTAGCTCATGAAATCATTGATAAACATGAAACTAAGCATGAAAATAATGAGAGGAGAGATTAAAAATCCTCTAGAATAAAATTTAATATATTATTTACATGGACTAGCTCAAACAAGAACAAAACCTATAAGGTGTGGGAAACCATAGGCATAAAAACATAATCAACTTGTTAGAGATGGTTCATAAATAATAGGAAACCATTATCCACACTCAAAGTATGAAATTGAATCTGGCCAAGTTTAATATCACCCACCAAAGGCATTTGATCTATAAGTTATCCTACTAGCTATACTAATCATAAACATGTTAACTAGTTTTACATGTCTAGAAGGGTGATGAAGGAGTAAAATGGATTTTGACCATTTTTAGCACTTACGAAGCTGATAAAAAGTTTATATGAGTCCCATAATTATTTCACATATGTCACACTCCCCTATAAGTTGTACACCCCTTTAAACTCCTTTTTTTCACTTGCTTTCTCAATTTTTAGTTAGGAATCCTACAAGTTTTAGATGGTACTGACATTATTGATAGGGAATATAACATATTAGATATTGTAAGGAAAACTAGAAAACTTGGACACCTTGAAAACAATGTCACTTGTATTTAATGCTCCTATATGACCCCTAAGTGACTAAAAAATGGCATAAGGACTAAATAGACCATGGCTAAGGCTAATAAGACATTAAATCACATAAAATAAACTATGAAATACCCTATGACATTATAATATAACCATATATAAGTTTTTGACTATAAGGGGGTTGATTCATTTTGACTTGTGGTCAAAATGGTCAACATGCCCACTTAACTGATGCATGGATGGGCCTGGGACAAACCACTTCCCAACTACCAAGATTATACCCCCTTATATACCAATATAGCCACTAATAAGTCAAAGTCCCTATCTAATTTATCTATATTCATTGATGTATCTTATAATATCACCTATGATTGGGCCACTAAACTTTGATAAACTTTGATTGGAGCCTCCATAGCCACCCTAATTTTTGACACGTTGATAATGCTCACAATGGATTGGGTGGAGAGTTCCAACATCACTTGGGCTCTAAGATTGTTGGCATTAGTTACCTTATTTCTCATGACTTGTTCAAAGTGACCCAAGTGGACTCTAAAGTCACCCCTATTCAATAGGGTGCAATCTATGTGGAATACCATAGAGATATTGACCTCTTTAAAGTAATCCAATATCTTTTTCTTGAATTCTTATAGGGGGCCACTATAGTTTATGCCAAGCTTAACCATTCCTCAATTTCATCCCTCATGCTTCTAGTGTACATTTGGTTTAGGTTCATGTTCAAAGTGGGTATGAGATTAAACTCTAAAAACATGCCCATGTGCATTATAATTGCCAATTTCATTAATTTTATCTATACTATAGAAATTCTTTCCAAATAAGCCTAGATCCTACATATATATGTACACACACACACACACACACACACACACACACACACACACACACACACACACACACACAAACACACACACACACACACACACACACACACACACACACACACACATATATATAATTACCCTCCAAAGTCTCAAATACTTTTCCTAGAGTTTAAAATAGTTGTAATAGGGCATCCTTGACTTGTCCAATTAGCTTAGTAAGGAAGGAGATATTCACCTATGCTTCCAAGGCTTAGACTTGCTCTTGCATATCCTCCATCACCTTCTCTAACATGTCATGTGTGGCTCAAATAATTGAGATTGGGTCTTCAACTACCTTTTCCTTTCCCATAGAAGTCTTCATCATATGAGGGAGAAAATATGCTATTGGGTTTTCCAGACCATAGGGTTTCCCTCTTGGATAAAATTTTGAGTGAGGATTCTTTACATGCTTTTTATGGTGTAGATGAAGTCCTATTATACATCAAGGTCACCTTATATTGTCATATCAAGTTATTGATACATTATATCCATTCCTAGGGTGGGAAAAGGTTTTGGTGAGGTGAAAAAGATGGTGGTGATAGGTAGAGGGAGAGGTGGAGGGGTCATGGATGAAGTAGAAGGGATGAATGAGTAAAGTAATGGAAACGGAGGAGGCATAGGGGTGTAAAGAGGTAATAATAATGGGGAGGCACAAATGAACATATATTATTAACATTTTCTCTAAGTTAGGTTAGCTTATGGGGATATGACTCTAGGGAGAGGGGCATTCAATACGAAGGAAATTGGCTGGTTAAATCCAAATCCTTGGGAACCCAAGATGATAGAAATGGAAGGCTTGAGAATGATGTGGGGAGACACCATGGGTAGTGTGGTAGGGGTAGTGGGAGCCTATGGAGGAGGCCAATATGAAGTAATTAGTACTTGGATAAAAGGCTAAGCATGAACTACCTTCTAGTTCTTCCTTGGTCTTTTTCCTAGATCAGTTCTAGATGGTACAGTTGAGGGAGTAGGGGTGGTAAAAATTATAGGAACCAATTGAAGAACCTAATGGGTAACCAAAGGTCCTATTATAATGGCTTGAGTCACTTGAGATATACACACAAATACATTTATCATTAGATTTTTATTCACATTTTTTGAGGTTAGGACACTTGCAGGTGCTTGGATCTATGGAATGACCAATAAGGGCATCAGGGAGGTCCTTGGTTGTGGAATGTAGGATATAGATGGGAAAGAAGAGGTGAGGACACTATATATGGATGAGTATAAAGGTAATGGGGTGAATTATAAAGGGTTTGAAATGGGGAATAGGGGAGGTACCACTAGGGGTGAGTATTGAGGATTCAGGAAACTAGGTGGTGCCATGAGAGGCTGTTGAAGAGTAGAGGGAGAAAGGGAAGGGACATGAGTAAGTGTTAAATATTGGTCCTTCTTCAAAATTATTTTTGGGTTTCTTGAGATAGTCAAATTTAAGTGCTTAATAAACCTAGGGTTGAACTACTTAAAGTGGAGCCATTTGATGTTAGGTCACCCGGTGTTAAATTTATTGAGTTTGAGCTACTTGAACTAGAGGAGGTGGTAGTGATGAAGCTGAGGGCTGAGGTGTAGGAGAAGCTCTATGAGGAAAAGATATTGGGATACATTATATAATTATGGTTGAAAGTTGGGGGGATTTTCTTAGACATCTTTATTGGGTTGGGATTACACATAAGAGGCAAGGCCAGCCTGGGTAGATGGGTTGAGCTGGGCCTACTTTCTTTTCTTCATATTTTGAGCCTCAATTTTGGTGATTAGGTCCTAATAATCTACTAGATTAAGGTAGATCTCATTATCATCCTTAGGTTTATGGCCATAATTGAGGTTGAGATTGGCTTTATACTTGGCCATGTTAGCCTATATAACACCATGCAAGTCACAATATATATGATCTATCCTACCTAAGGCAAGTGATACCTTCTTAGCTACTATTTTATATAGAGGAGGGGAGGCTTGGTACATGTAGTTCCTGATAGTGATCAAGCAAGGTAGGTAGGCCCTCTACTGATAGTTAATGTAATGCCTCAAGACACTTTCAATTATCTAATATGTAATTTCTTGCTCTACAAGGTGGTCCAAGACTTGATAGGGTAGGAAAAGAAGATCCTTAAGAGTAATTTCCACCTAAATGATCACATCATCTAGATAGTACCAATAGTCACCAATGGGACTAAGATATTCCTATTTTTCCTTTGATAATTGAGGCATGAGTGCATCTTTTATGGGCATGTAGACCACTAGATATAATTATTCATAAGTATCTTGGATGTGGTTATGATATTGTGGCCATATAGCTTATAGAAAACTACATAGAGGAACCCATAATGGAAAAGTGTAAGGATTGAATGTGAGCATTCTATATACTACATATACTAGGTATTTAATCATGTAGAAATCATCATCTCCCTAGGAATTTACCACCACTTTGATCATGTTGAAATTGTTTATCCATCCGAGGTTAGGGACTTGCTCACCTTGGAGGATTATGTAGAGTAGGGGAATCCATATGAGGTTAACATGTAAATAGTCACTCCCCCAAAACTATCAGTCAAACCAGATCATTCAAACACATATTTATTATTTAAAAGTATAGATGGTATACGTATTCATTTCTATCTTGTTAACCCACCTTGCATCAAGATTTTTGGCCTAGTCCTTTAATATGTCATGAATCTGGTGAGTGATTATCTAGGTGGTCATAATGAGTAAGTCATAGGTGAGTGTGTTCTTAGGGAGGTTATAGTAAGCCTTAAAGGTGACACCTAAGATGTTGATGATCTGATGCTAATTATTCATAGACTAGAACATGTCATGACATTATGCCTACTTTAGTGTAAAAAAAAATTCATCAAATAAGTCAACAAAGGGAATGACTTCAAGCTTAACCATAGATCTGTGCAACCCACATTTCTCATAATCCTAAAGGGAATCTTAAAATTTAGCCTCATCCTCATCATCACTACTAAAATATTTAGGTATTGGATCAATAGCCTTGAATATTTCACTGTAGTCCCTGAAACATGTCAAGCCATCTAAGAATGTAGTGTCTCAACACTCTACTTCAAATTTGGGGTTTAAGGATGAGGCAACCATTAAAATTGGGATGGATTATGATTAAATAGAATACTTATTAAATGGGAAGACATAGAGGGCACTGGTCAGAGTATAAATCAAAGAGTATATTCTAGAAAATTGAGAGCAATAATAGTTAATGAGTTCATCTTAAGGAACTTATAGGGATTCACATACATCTCCTGCATTGATGGTTTTTGGTGGCTCATTTAGTGTGAATTAAAATTTGATTTGGTGGCCTAATATTTCCAATATGGATATAAACTTAGAGATCTCAAATACATACACCTACTAGAATGGTCATTGTGACATAGAATTTATCTAATCAAGGTTTGATTTCCCATCTAATTAATGCTTGAAGTGTGCTAGTAACATGACCATATGATCCTTGAAGCTTCCTAGGTAGTTTTTACTATGTGCCACATACACCATACTATTTGGTTCCCCCTATAATTATTATCACCTAGGCATAGCCTAATGCCTTATCTTTATATGATTGAGAGAAAGAGAATGCTAAATGGAGGACTCATGACATATTTTGACTAGCCATCTGAATCTGACTATACCTTGTTCTAATATCCCTAGAGTCTTTTGGGATATTCCTATAAATCTACATGGAAATTATATGTGGCATGATATTATAACTCAAAATATCCTAATTTCTAACATATTTGTCAGGTCTAGGAGATTTATAAGATTGATAATGTGTTACACAGTGATATTTCATTTGGTCAAGTTGTCCTAGGTTCTAACATCTCTATCAATGATGAGAAACTAACCATCTATCTCTAGGGAGAGCTCATTGGTTAGATATTAGATAATCTAACCTTTGAACCACTTATCATTCTTCCATTTAGTTAGGCTCTCTTACATTATAACATCTTTGTTAGATCTTTAAATTGACTAATCTAACATTGTTCAACATGGTTTTCTCCTATTGGGTTGAGATCTCTTAGGGTCTAACATATCTATTAGTGTTAAGAGAATGGCCATTATAAGTCCAAATCATACTTATTGGCTAGGTTATGATAGGTTATGACATATTTCTCAGTGATCTATATGGCATATTTTCATTTGACCATATTATCTATATAAATACACAAAAGTGACTAAGTAAAAGGAAAACAAGTGTGCCAAATTAGATGTTGACTTGGCTACTAGCTAGATTATACAAGGTGATATGTAAGACTCTAGGAGTCTAACCTCTATGGTGCTAAGGCTTCAATAAATTGAATGTGGGGTTAAATATGTATAAAAGTTAGTGCATTAAATATTACAAGTAAGAAAGTGCCTAGTTCATTTTGGGATGCCACCAGGACTTGACTACGTTAACTTCAGAAATCATGAGGGATCTCAACAATGATCATTTTGACTTAAAAACAAACCACTCATTCGAGGGAAACTAGGTGGAATGGGAATTCAAGAATTCTCTCTTGATGGAGTTGGTTAGAATGAGATAGAAGGTCTAAAAACTCTAAGTTATGTCATTTTAAAGAGGGGTCTCCCAGTTTAGTAGAAAAGGGGGTATGTTGGCCATGACAAACATGAAGAAGAATCAAAGGAAAATTACTCAAGCATCTAGAATGGAATAAATAATCAAAGAGAAAGGACCAATATAACACATCAACTAACTTAAACTAAGGGGATAGAATAATATTGACACAAAGGAAAGAAACTACCAAAATGTAAAATATAGAATATAGATGAAGAGTGCAATCAAACATGTGGGACAAAAGCACATGGAAGATAAAATACATAGAGGAAAACAAGATAAGTATATTAATAAACATATAATATAATAAATATTTATAAATGAAGTATAAGATATAAGCTATCCAATCTAACCAATGATCTCATTTATAATGTGAAATCCTAGACTATAGGATTTAGATGTGTTGCTTGAAGTATTATAAAAATAATCATCAAATGTGTAGTAACTAAAACCATTATCCCAAATAGAGATATGTGGAGAGTGGGATTAAAGATATGCCATAACCTCTTGATAAGGATTCATAAGAATATGTCATGATGAAATAGGTGCTTGGATATAATACATATAAAGAGGTTGTAAAATAAATTTTTGACATGAATGATGACATATAGTAGGTATTGAAGGTAAAATTATAGGGGGTAGAATGATACTATATCTTAAAGTAATTAGTGGTGTCATAGATAAAAATGTATTAAGAACCATTGATGGTTGTGAAATAGTTGGTATCACATGAGCTTGAATGATTAGATCATTTTGAAGCATAATTTATGGTCATACGTGATCTTTAATATTGGATGGGTATCTCACAAGTTATGCTTTGAATGGGTGTTTTTATTCACATTGTGGAAATCCATGAATAAGGATTATTTTTTTATGTTCTTTTACAATAAATTAACATAAAATCTAGGTTACTACTAATGAAGTTAAAATGATTACCTTTTTTTGTATTTTCATATTCCTATACTTAGTATTATGTATTATCATGTTTTGTAGTTATTTTAAATCTTTTAGAGTCAATAACTCTAATGGGTGATAATTCAGTCCCCATTAAAGATAATTCCATTTCATTTAAAAATGATTTAGTGCACATAATGACATCTGAATATATTGATCATCATGGAATTTATATTGACTTTGATTTTAAAAATGTGAGACCTACTACTATGGATTATATTAACATGCCACTAATATAAATTTTTAAATCTTTAGCCAAGAATGAGGTGTTGGGGTCAAATTTTTCAATTTTATTAGATTTAGGTACTCTACCACTTTAAGTATGTTCTTTATTTAAGTTGTAGATTTAGATATTAAGTTGTTTTATGAACCATGCATTGATATTTATATATTCATAAAGGGATTTAATTATTGTGCTAAAAACTAACATGGAATTAATTCAAATTTTTCTTTGAGTTATAATTGTTCTTCTAAAAATTAACATGGAATTGAATTTATTTGAGTTATAATTATTGTGATTAAAATAATCAACTTTTTGAGAGTTAGTGGCCACTAATTTCCAAAAAATCATCCTGTTGAACTTGTTGAGTGTTGAAAATTACTAAGATCAAAAGAAGTCATCTTGATGATTTCATATTCTTTCTTAGATTTAAATTTTTATAAATAAATATTAACTCATTAAAAAATAGTATTCACTAGGCTCCATTTCAAATTTGGATGGAATTTTATGATATACATGGAAAATAATTCCTAATATTTAAGATCTAGTGGTCACTAGGTTCTAAACATTGAGATCATGATAATTTTTTTAGATGTTAAGTCATGATAAACATTAAATAGAATGCTTGTTGAGTTCATAAAATAATCACCTTGTTAATTTATTTGAGAGATAAAGTCCACTAACTTCCTATAAAATATCATTTTATCAATTTCACATTTTCTCTTAAAGGCAATTTTTTTCCATCAAATATCAACATGTTGAGAGATAGTGGGTGCTAGGATCTGAAAATTATTGTGAAAGTTTTTAAACTCAGAAATAATGTTATGATATACATGGAATATTATTATCATTAATTTAGAGCTAGTGGATTCTAGGTTCCCAAGATTGTTATTATGATATTTTTTTGATGTTATGTCTTGTTAAAATTTGAATAGAATTCTTGATAAGTTCTTAAAACATCACCTTCATAAACTCTTTTAGAGATAGTGGATACTAAATTCCCATATAATACCATCTTGTTGATTTCTTTTCCTCTCTTAAAGGAAATTATTTTGGTAACAAATATCAAATCTATGAGAGTTAGTGGCTGATAGGATTTTAATTTTTTATGAAAGCATTTAAACTTGATTGTAATAAATGTGGAATATTGTTCTTAATAGTTGAGATATAATAATAATTAGGTTCTTAACATTGTTATTATGATAGTTTTTTCAAATGTTATATCATTCTATGACATTATACACCATGTTTTTCTTTATATCTTAGTTCAAAAAGTAGAGCCATTACCAAACAAACCCATTCTCTATACTTAAGTCCTCTATGCGAAAGACCCTCCTACTAAATCCCCTGAGCCTCTAAACAATGTGGAGGCTTCCCAAATATTGGCATCCTTCACCCCCTCCACTATCCTTTTTCATACTTCCCTCAACCATCTACTTGACCTATCTTCACCCTCAGCCAAAAAATGTAAAATCATCCCCACTCCCACTAAGGGGGCTTCAACCTCTAAAGTCACCCTTACCTTGTCCCTAGAAGACTCATTAGGGAAACATAATAGAGAATTAGGTTTTTTTTTAGACAAGCCAAAATAAGTTGGGATGGCCATGTCAAACCTCATTATGGATTGGAATAGGCTTAAAGCTATGATCATAGGAATCTAAGAAAGGAGGTTAGTATAGTGTTAGTTTAAACAATAAAAACTCAAATAAAAATACACTAATACTTACACTCCAAGCCTAGATATTAGGGGGATCTTAGTAACAAAAACTAAATGAAATCACAACTAAAACATAAAAGACATAAAATACTTTACCTTCTTTGGGAGCTTCAAATGCTTTGTTGGATGGCTTGCTCGACTTGTGCATCAAAAAGTCTTTGGCAGTTGAAGTTTGTAGGATCCTTCTCTCTTTGGCACCATTAGATTATGAGATCTTCTTGAAGATATTTTTGCATATTAAATTTTCACTAGAATTAGATTAGGATTAAATAGGCAAGGCATTATATTCATATCCTAAGGATTTAACTCTCACCCAAGGTGAGTTAGGGTTGAGATAAGTCTTAGATGGGTTTAAACTAAACCTAGGTGAGTCAAAACTAACCCCAGTAGAGTTAATAATTATCAAGTAATTATTATTTGTAATTACTAGGCATGGACCTCAAAATTAGATATTTTAGGATATTTTCAAAGAGCTTGACAAATCATAAAGGCAATGATGAAAGGCTAGGATATTTTAAATTTTTTATTTTTCTTTTTTAGATATTCATTAATTTCAAATGGATATTTCAACTAGGAATTTAATTTAGTTTAGATTGTTAATTAATTATGATTAGCCTTTTAGCTCTTTCAATATTTGAATTAAGTGTGCAAGTTCCCCACATAATAGGCCTATAGGTCAAATTGATAGTTGTGATGCTATAAGCTGATTAGGGATGAATTCATGAGATGTTATTATTGCATACGATAGGATACACTAAAATGGATTCCTCAAGGTGATTATGAGCTTTGATTAATGATGCGAAAGAAAATTTGGGACATTCAGTGATTCTTAGGCATAATTTGCAATGGTTGGTAGGAATCGATTTGAGATCTAGTCAAAGGCCAGTTGTGGCCGGTTTTAGGTGTCTACAAAATCATCTACGATGAAGCTCAATAATGACCTAGACGTAGTTATGAAGATGGAAAACATTCTAATTGAAAATAAAATGAAACTTATGGAAATTTTTGAAGAATCCCTTGTGTAGGTCAAGACCATTCTGACCTCAGATGAAAGACATTCAAAGCAGACTGGGGGTAGAATAAAAAATACTCTATTGAAGGAATATAATCTAGATACTGAGGAAGCGTAGGAGACTAGCAAGGAGAATACAAGCTCTAAGGAGCTTTCTGGTTCTAGTGGTTAATCAGTTTGTGGTATTTAGTTTTTAGTATATTATCCATGTTGATCTATTTTTTTATTTTGGGTTTTAAGTTAATTTTTAGTTGGATGAAGGCCTTCTCTTTTGAATAATTGTCATTCTTCAACTATTTTTGCTTATCCTACTTTTGTTTAAACTAGCAGTTATAGGAGCCTCATAAAACCTACTTATTCACCTTATCTAATAAAAAATATCATGCTAAACTTCAAATAGAATTATTTAATGCTTGTTTATTTAATTATTAATTGTTTAGATATATTCCATATAATTATTAACCTACTAATTATTAAAATGATTAATTTAAGTAAAAACTCAAATGCTAAATATTGGTTTAATTCTAATAAAAATTTAAACAAATAATGTAGAAAATAAATTAGGTGTGTGAATATAATGTTAGAGAAATAAATCCAATTCATTCACCTTTTAAAATCTCTAACATTAATCTAATATATATCAATCACCACATTCTTTCCTTATTAATTTTTTTATTCAATTATTGTTTTTCTAATTCCCGACCTCTTTATTTTAAGCATAAAAAGAAATGTAAGGCATGGACTTGATAATAATCAAAAGGGAAAGTAGCCACTAGATTTAATTGATGATGGAGGAATTAGTCATAAATGTCAAGGTGTATTTTTTTGACTTTAAAGCTTAAGTCATCATAATTTTTGAGTCATTATATTTTTATTTGATATGTTGCAATTATTATTTTATGTAATTATCAGAAAAACTCAATTACTTGTTCTAGATTTTTAAAGTTCACTTTTTAAAAGAATTCAAATAAAGAAAATAAAATTTTAAGTTCAAAAAGTAATAAATAAATTCAAAGGGTGATTTTCAATCATTTTTAAAATATTTATCTCTTAAATTTAAGATAGCATTGTGGTGAAAATCATAAACAAATTGTCATGACCCTGTTTATTGTACTTATTTTACTTGCTAGCTAGTTTTTGTGTTATGAAATATTTAGACATGATTGTTTAAATTACTATTTTGATTAAGTTCTATGATATATGATTTGATATATTATGATGTTGTTGAGATAAATATCTATTACGTACTTTCATTTTAGCATTGGATATTTCATGCTTAATGAGTTACTGATTCATTATCTAGTTTAATTAGATTATTATAATTTAATTGTGTTATTACATTTATTGATACTAAATAGTACAAATGTTGTTGATGGTTTGTTGTGATAGTAGGTACATGATATGAGTTAGGTTGAATGTGACTCTGAGTAGTCTAGTGAGGCTGAGAATGTGAATGGAAAGAAATAGTGAACTTAAAATTATAAAAATTGAGCTTTAACTATTTTATGAATTGGTTTGAGTTGTTATTGTGTTCGACTTAAATTATTGAGTGTTTGTCTTAGTTTAGATTCAAATGAAAATCTAGATTAGGTCTTGAGCTAGTTTTGACTTCTTGCTTGTGAAATGATCTATTCAATTTTGATTATAACTCTTAGTACAATTTAACACTTATCAACTTTGCTTCAAAGCTCATAGTATTGTTTGATCATGTTATTAATATGTGATTATTATTTGAAGGTAGTAAATAATTTGATTTATTAATTGCATTAAGGGTCTTAGTTTTGTTGGACTCTTGTTTGGTCTCTTATTGGCAATGCTTGAGTTGACCAAGTCTTATCTTGGTTAGGTAAGAAATTGGGGCCATGAACCATGGGACTTGGCATTAGTTTGAAAGCTAATTATTTTTGAAACTTTGGTACGTGGCATTAGATTGAAACTTAAGGCATGGAATTTTAGAGGATTCCAAACCCAAATAGGGTTATTTCTTGTTCATTTTTCATTTATGTTTTTGGACAGTCTAATGCATGGGAAAATTTTTCTAATATTTTTGGAGAATGGAAACCAAGGAAAATAATGGGTCAATTGGTTTTATGAACATCGTGAATTTATTATAAAGTTTAAACTATAGTAATTTATTTTCCTTGTTGTCCATGTAAATAATTTTTTGGAATAATCTATTAGTTTAGGAGGTTTTTGAAGAAGATTTGACTGGTTTGTTTGCATGTGGGGAAAACAGGGAATTTTTTAGAAGGCTTAGATGGCAAGATGGAAAGAATTTTTGAATCTCATTTTGTTGGTGATACTTGTATGGATATTTTTGATATTTTACTATTTTATTCAAATATTTTGAGTGGTTTTGTTGATTTAATGTTAATTATTGTTTTCATTTAGTGTTATAACCATGTTGGATATATTTGAGCTTCCATTATAATTATGTGTTAATAATGAACCGGGTTCCTATTCTAGCTTTATTATATTTGTTAACTTAGCATTAAATTCATGGGATGAAAACATATGTATATTTATAATGCATTTATGGATCATATTATATTCATTGTATATAATATGAATCACAAATTATGAGGCTTAGTGGGATGAGATGTAGTCTTTGAATTATGTGCAAAGGTAATAAATCTTGGTGGGTTGGAATACAAATAAGTTTCATATATCTATTTTTTATGGTGTTGAATTTGTTCTAATCATGATATTTTATCATGAGTTTTTGAAATATATTTATGTCATTAAATTTTATTTATTTATATGGGAATATTTGAAGAATACTATTTGCATTCAGGGTTACTAGCAATAATACAATTGCATTTATTTTAAGTGTTTGACCCTAATAAAGACTTGTGGTTTATGAGTGAAACACCATGGATTGAAATATTAATATTAAAATATTTAAATTTTTAACATGAGATTTAATAGTTGGAATAATTATAAAGGTGTTAGTGTTGTTAACTAAGAATGTAAATAATGTTGTTTGAATGTTTTAATCAAATGTTTATGTTATGTCAAGCTCAATAGTCACTGCTAATCTTACTCACTTCTCTTGAGTGACCTGAATCACATCCAACTAATGGATGGGGTTATCTAGGGCCACTTATGGTTGGGCTTATTTATACTAGAGAGATGGGTGTTTGTTTCACTGGACTTACATGCAGATGATTGCTTACTTATACTTCTTTAGAATGTGCATTAGTTTTGAGTATTAGAAGTGAATCATAAGAGATCATTTTGTAAAATGAAATAATTAATCTTTGTATATATTGGATATATGATCTTCATTGATTTTATTAATTATTTCAATATGGCATGTTATTGTTATGTTTATATTATATAATAGGTTTGATTAGTAATCAATTTGAATTATAATTATAAGTTTCATGTTGTCCTTTCAATTTATTTACCATTCCTTAAATTGTTATACATTTGGTTTGGGAAACCTTTTCATTTCATTTAAAGGTCATTAAAATATTACCTTAGTGTAATTTTATATGGTGGATTTGAAAAAGTATAGATAATCCAAGTTATTCCATAACTTCATGACTATTTAATAATCCCTTAGTAATAATGATTAAATTGATATATTAGTGTGAGTTGAATTATATATTTGTTGGATTAATATTAGTTAGAATTAAGGCTTGTTGTAGGTATATTATTATTGTATCTCAAATTTATAAGCCTACTCTAAGTATGTGGATGTATCTCTTCGTACACTTTGAAAAGTTCATTTAGGAACATAATATAAAACTAAGAGTGTATGAATATTTCAATAGGGTTCATATGACCATTTAATACTATTGATTGTCTTATTTTAGATAGATGGCATTGAGTTAATTACATATTGAATATTTTTTATTTGATAAGGTAAACCCTAGTTTTATAGGGACCTAGAAACACAAGAGTGATATACAAAAGTTTAAATAGACCCTTCATGGTTGAGATGAGCAAAGATGAACACCAAAACAAAAAGAAAGACAATAAAAAATAGAAACTAAACTAGATTAATTGGAGGGGCCCTATAGAGTGTCTTCAATATTAGAACTATTCTTTACTAGGATACTTGGTTTTTCTTTTGATGCCTTGGCATGGGTACAATTCTTAGGGCCTTTAGTGTATTCCCTAGAGAATATCATCCTTAGACTTTTCATAATTAAATTATTGAGCCAAAAAGTGAAAACATGTGATAGAAAAGATGACAAAATGAATAAAATAAGTGAAAGAAACCCTATAAGGGTTTGTTTCACATTGGGTTCACCAAAATGCATGCAATTAAAATTACATGGTACACATGAATCAATATTGGATCGGATAAGATACATCACACCTACACTTCTGATTGGGGCACACATTTGTTAAGTGGGAGCATGACCAATATGAAGATCAACTAGACTTGATTAGGACATCACTTTTATCATCTATCACAACACATCACTCTAGATAGGGTTCTAAAGCTTATAGTTTAACAAGTATTGCATTTGATCTCTCTTGTGACCTTTAGCATATCTCTTAGTTAGAATCATATTATATTAATGACCAAAACCATTATATCTTGTCTATAATGCTTAAAAATTGTTTATCTTATGTATTTACAAGTTTTGAGCTTGTACCTACTTTCCTACTCCTTAAATAGTTGCATCTTAGACATACACCTATGTTGATACAGGTGTCATACTATGATGCAAATGTCCAATGCCATGAAAGTCATATAATTTACCAATATGTTTTTTTGTGAAATTGTGTTAAACTATAAGCTTTAGAACCCTACCTAGAATGATGTGTTGTGATAGATGATAAAAGTGATCTCCTAATCAAGTCTAGTTGATCTTCATATTGGTCATGCTCCCACTTAACAAATGTGTGCCCCAATCAGAAGTGTAGGTGTGATGTATCTTATCTGATCCAATATTGATTCATGTGTACCATGTAATTTTAATTACATACATTTTGGTGAACCCAATGTGAAACAAACCCTTATAGGGTTTCTTTCACTTATTTTATTCATTTTGTCATCTTTTCTATCACATGTTTTCACTTGTTGGCTCAATTTTGTCAACCCAACTATTTTTCTCTATTTTGTCATCCTTAGACTTTTCATAATTTTCACTTGTGGAGTAGATTATTTTGGTGGGACCCTCCTAGGGGAACCCAAGGGGGATTTCAAGACTTTAGGGGATTTAAAAGTAGGGGATTGGGTAGATTGCATAAAATTCTGAACAGTGGCCTCTACCACTCGATAGAGCTTGTTCCACTCTTGAATTTACTTTTCCAAACTAAATCCTACTTGATAGAACTTTGAGTTAAATTTTTATAGCATCTATTTGTTTTTCTCAAATTCCTCCATCATAATATCCTTTCCCTTCTAGTCAAAGGTGGTAGGAGACCCAACTTCGATGGGTTTGGGGATGAAGAGTAGCTTGAGTGGAAGGTCATTAGGTGGGGATTTGGATAGATTATTCTAGGGGGAGTGTTCAGGGGGAGGGTGGGATCCCTCCATAGGTTCCTTTTCTAGGGAATCCTCTTCAAAATAAGATCCTCTTGAGGGAAACTTCCAACCAAAAAGTGTCTGGCCATGTTTAACGAGTAGAAGGATAAGGCCTTGGTGGAGAATAGGGTTAATGCCATTTACCTAATGGAGGACATTTATTTACAAAAAAGCAATAAGGAAATAAGGTAGACTTATTTTAAAACTAATGAAATGGTTAAGCAATAATAAATTATGCAAGAAAATTAGGGTGTACTTACCTTCTAGAGTCATGTATCTCATAACCTGAAGGTAGACATTAGGTCAATATCTCAAGAGGTCAGTATGGGGTAGCCCTTCTTCTTAATTTCCATGTTTCATTACTTAGAATAAGAACTATAAGGATTCCTTTTTATTGTATTGATCTTTGAATTCTTTAGAGTTATCATAGGACATACCCATGTCATCACCAATATACTCCTCTAAGACATTAATGGAGATACCCCACATCATGACCTTCCTTTTAGTCCAAAAAATAATAAAATCATGGACCACCATGGCATTGTGCTCGGTAATACACTCCATATACTCAGTTAGTCCCCACTTCTAAAGCTTTTTATAGACCTTTTTCTATTCTTTAACCTATTTACAAGAAGTTGGATCTAAATGGTCTCTATCACCACCCATAGTAGTAGTAAGTGTAGGGAAGGAGAGTGTGGCTGATAGTTTTGGACATAGTTTAAATGACTAGGGCATGAATGAGGTAAAATTCCTACCAAAGTTTTGTTTACATAATTATATACCCTTACCTTGAAATGAATTCAAAGCTATGAAATCATGATTAGGCCCTTTGAGATGAAGGGATACACATGCAAAGATATGATGGTTTTAAGTTGTATATGTACCTTCTACATAAATGACACAATTCACCTTAGGGGGGATGCTACCTTGGTCATAATAGTATGTTAAACTTTGGAGGCCCACTCTAGTATTGGCAAAGAGGTTAGCCACCCCATTTCCTTCTCTATAGGTGTGGGTGAGTTGGACTTGTGGAAAGGTTTCTAAAATGTGATTGGCATCATCAATGAGCTCTTTGATAGTGTGTGAAGGAATAGTTTTACCTCCCAAATCATTTAAGATGTTTAACGAATTACCCTCTATAATGATTCTATCTTGGTTGATACTCTACACAAGTTGAATAACCCAGAAAGCTAATTTAGCTTCAGCTAGATGATTTGTTTGCTTGCCCATGGGGCCCACGTAAGCCACTAGCATCTCCCCTTTGGAGTTTCTTATGATGCCACCACTACTATAGGGCTTGGGTTACCTTTTTAGGCCCCATAAAAATTTGGTTTTACCCACCCCTTAGGGGGGCGCTTCCATATGGATTGTTTATGAATTAAGTCTTTTTTGAGGAGCAAATAACTTGTTTAAGATCCTAGTTATTGAGAATGATCTAGGTTAGAAGAGGGGTGGGATCATTATCTTTGGGGGGAAGGCCTTCCAATTTTTTTAGATGGCTTAATAGAGTTATGGGAGGATGCTCTTCAGGTGGTACCTTTTTTTTCAAAATAAGATATCATTACAAAGTTTATAAATGTACCACCAAAGGAAAATTAGGGAAGGAATGTTTGATGGGGGGTTCTATTATATAATGAGGTCCAAAATACTATTTGGTTTGACCCAAGTCATGTTGAGATCATTGAGGATCCTGTTAAACAATGAAAAACTAAGGGGGCATTCCAAAAAGAGGTGTTGAGTGGAGTCTTCTACACTTTGACAGATAGGGCATCTATTTGGGATAATCAGTCCCTTTTTGGTTAAGTTCTCCATAGTTATAATATTATTCTGTGCTACTAGCCAATATAAAAAGTTGACCTTAGGGATTAGGTGCTTCTCCCATAAAATTTTCCAATTATCCTAGTTAATATCTAGATTAAGTTCTATGGCATGGCTCAAGGATACCGAATATATGCCATTGTCTTCCACTCTCCAGATAAAATGATCCTCTTGGATATTGATTATGATTACTTATTTATTTCAAATTAAGTTTATGTGATTCATTTATGAGGCTACATATGGTTATTATTTTTATTAAAGAGTATAAATAAGTTGGAAATTTTTGATAGTATGTATTAAGTACATCATATACTATTTTTACAAGCTGAACTACTTTATCAATATAAATTTTTATGATTAGTTTCCATTAGACTATAATAAGACTTTAGACACAGCTTAATTGTTAATGAATCTCCAATCATGAAGACACATTTTTTGTTAAGATTATTTTTATATCTCAATATTAATTTAAGGATTAATATGAAAAAAATTATTTTAAAATATGCCTTTGAGATCTATTTATGAGGTCAATAATAGTTGGCATTTTTAACAGAGTTTTGAGGTTATGAGAACTAGCTTTCTGAATTATTCATATCCTTTTAAATTAGAATTAATAATATCACTATTCAAGTGATTGAACTATTGTGACAACCTTATACAAATATCATAAATGTTTTTTTGAATAATTATAAACTTAAGATAAAATTATACATGCACTAATCTCATGTATGTTATAATTTAAGTAAAGTAACCTCATTACAAGCTTGTAATAGATGATTAATTCGAGGACCTAAATTCCAATGGTTATTAAAAATAAGCATGATGTGATTGAGGAACACCTCTTTTTTATTTATAAATAACCTATGGAATGTTAATAAGTTCTTATTTCATTGTAATAACAATAATTATCTTCCTTAAGAAATAATGATTAAGTTCTAAATGATTAAGTTATGAATTAGAAGGTAAGAAAGAGAAAATAAGTTTTATTAAATGGTAAATGAATGTTAATAAGACTTAAGGAATTGGCATTAAAGGAAACACTTAGTGTAAATTATAGTGATCTACATTGATTTATAATTCACTTAAGATATATATCAATTTGAACATATGCGGTGACTCCCATATTCTAACACATACTATGCATATCTATGTGGCGACTCCCATATTCTAATACATACTATGCACATATATGTGGTGACTCTTATATTATGTAAATACATGATCAAATATTTATATTTTTAATTTTTTACACAAAGAAATTAATAATTATTTATAGTGAGTGAAATAGAATATACACAATGAACTTAATAAGTATTTGTAGTGAGTGAAATAGAATATACACATCAAACTTAATAAGTATTTGTAGTGAGTGAAATATAATATACACAACACACTTAATAAGTATTTGAAGTGATTAAAATAGAACATACACAATGATTAAATTGAAATTATACATTGAACTTGCTAGGTTTATAGAGTGTATAGAATTGAAAATATATAATAAATTTGATAGGTGCATATAGATTTAAGTCATATTATATCAAACAAACAAGGATTATAACCAAGTATATATACTCTACAATGAGAATATTATATAACCTCGATATAATATTCAATGAGACATTATTAATCTATATCTCCATGTAGATATTTGAGCTATATATGAAAGACAATGTTATATATTATAGTGATATGATATATTGATTGATATATATTAACATTACAATGATGTATATCGAATAGAGTAATCCAATGTATATATAATAACACATAACACATTAATCCAATAGCATGGTGGTGAAATATTCATAATAATATATGAATCATACATATATTACTAATATGGGGTGTATATGAATTGTATAATATATTATAGACACATATATAGTGTGATATATTCATAGACATAGTGATGGATATGTGGTAGTAGATATATATTACATTCCCATAACCATTAAAAGGGGTAATTTATTCATATGTACAGATATCTCTATGAGTATTTACAGATGTTTAATTCCAAAATATCATTGACATGAGTATAACATTCTTTTAAATATTAGGCCATTATTGTCAAACCATAGATTTATATTTATGACTGTTATTGTTAAACGATAGATAGTTATTTTATTTTAGTGGCACATTATTTTAAATAGGTATCTTGTTATTCAATTCACTTTAATTATATGAGGCATAAATTATAAATTGAATTATCATGAATTTAAGTGAACAAGATAAAACATGAAAAATTGTAAATAAATTATATATGCCTCTTAGTCTAAGATAAAATAATGATCCTATCTTTACCTATTTATATAATATTGTATTTTCATGTTATAACTATGAATTTACTTTAATATATTTATTTGTTACATAATATTATAGGAATATTCTTTAATAGGTTATCAATAAGGTTATGTTGATCAAGTAATCGACTAAAAATTGTAAAAGACTATTGATATCTATATACCCTATGCATATATGTTGTTGAGAAAATATATTTATGCAAAGTAAATATACCTATCTGAAGATTTAGGAGTTATTATAATAATATAATGTATATGGGTGTATCAGGTCATATGCCTCTAAGTTTTTTTGACAAATATAAAAAAATTTATCACAGGACTCTGAGAGTTAAAGAATTATGTCAACATAGGATCCTAACCAAGTGTATAAATTAAAGGTCATGTTCATACAAAATATTATTAGGATTATGAGACATTTTATCCTTGGAATTTTTATGAATGGTTTTTTGTATTTGAGTAGTTGTGCTCTAGAACAACGGACTATGATAATACGTGTTGTCATAGAATGCATTATATTAGAAAACTACTTATTGGAATTAGAAAGTTGTAGTATAAATGTAAGTTATACTCAGTTAGTATAAATTATAATTGTTATTCTAATTAAATAATCTTTTGGAGATTCATTCATACATTTATGGAATAAATATATGTATTTTGATTATTCCTATGCTTAACATGTTTTATTATTGCTAGTAGGATGTAATATATATGAATCTATTGGTTATACTATGTTAACCAAGTCTCACATTGATGGTACTGAGTAAGTAGTGAGACAGACTTCACTAGCTTACTAGCATCACAATGCTAGATGAAGGTAAACTGATTGAGTGGTGTGTTTGAAATTGATTGATCCTAGAAATAATTAATTATTAAAAACTTTGAACAAGATAATGTTAGTTAAACATTTTCATTTCATGTGTATGATTTATGTGTTTTTATGATATCTTGTTAGAATATATTTCTTAATGATACACCACATATTTTTATAAATCATACAACATACAAGTACTAAGTTGTTTCTCTAGATTCCTACATCATCACTATTTACTCATCTATGAAGGGAGGGACATTCCCTAATAGGGAATTATGTGGGGGATCGATGGTCCATGGTTGGTGAGAAAAAGCATGTAGATGGTGCTCTCCCTCCACATAATAGTACTTATTTGGAGATGACACTTGAGATTGCCATAAATACTAGAGTTTGGAAAACTCATGATTTGTAAAGCCATGTATGTTATACTTTTACATTGTATTATATTTATTATTGAAACATTACTTAATGAGTTATAATTACTTGCTTATTGTACTTTTATAATAATGGTTGTATAGTTGTACCAATCATTTCTAGAATTTTGTAGTTACTTTTTATATTCAGTTGTGATGTGTTTCTTATGATGATAGTGATCAATGATGTATGATGTCACATGCTTCATTTATAGTTATTATTCTTAGATTATTTTATATGGTCACTAATAAAATTCTTGTGGTGTAATATAATTAAAGAATATGTTGTTAGATTTTTTTAAAAATTCATGCATTTATAGGTAGTTCCCAGTATGGATGTTACATGTTACATGTAGATATAAGCCACTATCATTATAAAAACACACAATAATTGAATATAAAAAGTAACTACAAACTTCCATCTATGACTGGTATAATCATACATCCACTTTTGTAAAGTAAAATAGCTAAGTAATTACAAATCATTAGGTAATGTTTAGATATTTAATACAATACAATGTACAAACATAAGATACATGGTTCCATGGAGCATGAGTTTTCCAAGATCTAGTTTCTATGGTAATCTCAAGTGTTGTCTCCGAATAAGTACTACTATTGGGAGGGAAAGCATCATTAGATAAAATTTCCACACCAACCATTGACCATTGATCCCTCACACAATTACCCATTAGGGAATGGACATCCCTTCATGGATGAGTAGACAGTGACATTATGGGAATCTAGAGAGAAAAGCTAGTACCTATGTGCTGTATGATTTCTAAAAACATGTAGTGTACCATAAATAAATTCATTCTAACAAAATATCATGAAAACATGTAATTCATACACATGAAATGCCAATGTCTAACTAAAATTACTTTGTCCAAAGTTTTTAATAGTTAATGATCTCTAGGATCTATTAATTTCAAACACAACAATGGATTCGATTACCTTCATCTAGCATTATGATACTAGTAAGCTAGTGAAATCCGTCTCACTTCTTACTCAGTACCAACAATGCAAGATTTGGTTAACACAAATATAACCAATATATTCATATATATTACTTTCTACTTGTAGTCATAAACAATGCTAGACATATAAATAACCATATTGCATACATTTAGTCTATCAAACATATAAATGAATCTTCACATGATCATTTATTCCTAAATAATAGGCATAACAATCATAGTTTTTACCATCTGGGTATAATATACATTTAAATTACAATTTTATAATTACTATAATTAGTTCCCAAATATAATGTACTCTATGACATACCATAAGATCATAGTCTATTACTCTTGATTTTAACTACCCTATATAACAACTAGTCATAACAAAAAAGGTCATAGTTTATGTTTGCCAATTTTACCCTAGGTCAAATTAGGTCAACCCCTATGCATATTCAAACTTTTCATAAGGTTCTATAGGTTTTAACATGGTCAACACGGTCTTAAATGAGGTCAATTCATCCTTTTGAAGGTCATAACCTATGTTTAACCTTTGCCATAGTTATCCACTTATCTTAATGTCCTTTTATGCCACCTTTTGGTAATTTTAAGGAGTTGTACATAAATATCATTAAAATAAAAAATTTCAAAGAGAAAGCTAACATACCACATGTCATATAATGTTACAAGAAGGTTTTGAAAATGAAATTTTGCAAGTTCAATGTAAAAGAAAGAATATCATCTATAAAAAGGGCAATTTTAGATGTTGTACAGACTAGGATGACTCATCTGTCACATGTGAATGCTTGAGGAAGGTGTAATATGATCCCTATATATAATTTATAGGCTTAGGTGGCTTCAACAGATCCAAAATTGTCAAAAACCATTTTCTATCTCCTATTGCTCTCTTGGATAGGTCAATAAGGGTCAATAATTTTCACTTGGTATGAATTGGAGAAGAAGAGTTGGAGTGAGTGCACTTGGGGATGTTAGAATTAATTATGAGCTTCCATTTACTGGTCATGGTTTCAATATTGGTGGTTTTTTCTATATGAACAACAATTAATATTTTTAACACCTCTAAACTACTTGTGCAATCCTAAAGGCTTAATTTTCCTCATTTGTTTGCATTTTGGAAATTAGTTTGTGTGAACTAAGTGATTTATGTAAGTTGGCATAACATATCTACCCATTTCATGTTGGCTTCAATTAGTTTGGAATGTGTGGTTATGAAAAGATAGGTAGAACCAAATCCTTGTGTTATAAGTGCATATCAATAAAGGCTAAGAACAATGTTTATTAGTTATAAAGTTTGTTGGTAGAAGAACATGGATTGTAAATATACCTAGGATATTTATTTGATATTTATGTGTTATGCACTCATTTTATCATTGTAAGGTCTATTTTGTCTTATCTTCATGACTTGAAATAATATATAATATGAAGAGACTCCACTTTTGGCACCAAGTATGAGAAGAATATGAGCAATCATAGATTGGAAATGCCTATATATACTTTTGTTTGTAAGAAATAAGGGGGTTTTGATTTTATAAGAGATCAATATAAATTATCTGGTTATGATTACATGTATGATTTCTTGTTATGTTTTTTATGTATGTTATCATGTGTAATGTCTTGGCTACTTTCTATCTAACTATTTTGACTACATTATTTCAATTTATACAATACTAGTTGTTCTTAAATTACTCAATAACATAGAATAATTAATGCTTCTTATGTTTATATTGTTTAAATTCCTATGTTTTTATGATAACTATTCTATGAACATGAATTACTTCATAGCTATCTTCATCCTTAGTATGTTTTGGTGCTTTAGGAACCTCTGTTAATAATGGTGCAGTGAGCATGGAGACTCCTTTTGGAGGAAATTATGCTAATATGGTTATTAGGGAAAATAGATATTGAGACATGGTTGAACAAAAGGATATGTAATTTTATATAAAAATAATCTAGAAGGACTGGTATTATAGTTTAGGAGATCATTCAGGAGTATATGTATAGATAAATTTATGAAATCTTCTGGTACAAGTTGCCTAAATTGATAGCTAACTAGCTAGCATAGTTACAATATTATTATTTTAAATCAAGGATGGAAAAACTATAATCTAGACTAAATAAAATATAGACCAATTACAGATATTAGAAATCAAATGGACAAGAGCAATAGATCATTAGGTTGATACTTAGTAGAAAAATATATAACTAAGTTTGTAGTGTAAGGATTCTTAGCTTTCAAATCTCTAAAGGACTTATTCATCAAAAGAATTCAAGGGAAATATATGTAGTGACTACCTATCCTAATGAAGATGTTGGTTATGGATAAGGTCATGGTGTTTACTCTAACCAATATTAAGTAGTCATTTTGGAAAAATGAGGGTATGTGCAACATGAAAGTGAATGATGATTATATGAACAAATAAATTTTAGACCTAAATCCAAAATGGAGATATGAGGTAATAAGAGTTAAAATAAGAGAATGGATTCAGAACATGAGTTGTGATAACATAATATATGGAGTAAATACAAACACACCTAGGTAATTATGAATAGAGTTAAGAGTAGTAGTAAAATAGTTGATTAATGAGTAGGAATAAATGATGAATAAGAAGAAGAGATGAATAATGAATTATGAATAAATATGAGATGAAAGAAGAAGATGAATGCCAACAAAAAGAAATAAGTGATGAAGAGTGGGAGGAAGAAGAGATGTTCAAAGATGAAGATGAGAATAGTGTAGAGGTAGATCAGTTGGACGATAGATGTAATGTGAAACTACAAGAATGGGTATTATTAGAATAAGGACATGAATAATTATGATCCAAAACTTAGAAGTTCTGGTTGACAAATATTTCAATAGCATACAAATAACACAATAACAATGAATTCTCTGAGAAGAGACATTGTATTACTTAAAGATCACAATAAAAATATAGACTTATCTCTGGGAAGAGATGTCTGCCTTCCCTTTTTGGGTTACAATGCATTTATACATATTTTGAAAACATCGGGGGATTGAGTGGCTTGAGGAATTAATGGTGACCATTTAAGATTGAGTGGCTCAAGAGAAATAATAGAATTAAAATAATACAACACTTGAGGACATAATGGCTCAAGGAAATACTCGAGGAAATAATGGCTCAAGGAAATAATTATGACCAACAATGTGACTTCCAAGAATGAAAACAATACAAAATTTGAGGGATTAACTGTCACCCAAATGGTCACCCAAATTGTTGCCTAGATCATTTCTATCACCTGAGTGGTCACCACCCAAAGTGTTGCCTGGATCATTCCTCCCTCCTTGAAAAGCAATGGTCCCCATTGCATCAATATTCCCCATCAGGTGGGGTAGTTGTGTCTTGATTTGATTCTCTATGAGCCACTCACCTTGGTGGCTAAGCTAGCCTCTTCTGACCACTCGATATAGTAAAATAGAGCATCCTCTTGTTGTCTTCATCCAAGTATCCACCATCTAATCCTCTTCTATTAGAGTAAGACTCTGTGGATCAAGCTCATCAATGTCTAGTTGTTTCTTGCCACAATTGAAGTGTCTAATAGAGGTGGGTGATATGGTTTGATGAGCTCCACATTGAATATTAGATGCAGACCAAGGTAGGCTGGTAGGTTTAACTCAAAAGCATTTTCTAAAACTTTTATAGTGATGATGTATGGACCATATCGTAGAGGCTGAATCTTTCTTTGTGGGCCTGCAAGCCATTCCTTCTGAAGCTATAACCAAACCTTGTCACCCACAGTAAAATGGTGTGCAATCCTATGTTTGTCATGGAGTTTCTTATACTTTTGATTCATCTTCTCCAAGATGTCGTGAACTTGTTGCTAGATATGTTGCATTTGTTCAATAAACTTTGTCACTTTTACTGCCTCAGATCTTTCATGAGGTGTGTATTCCATGGTGGAAAATGGAACAGCTATATCAATTGGTGCCATGGGTTGGAACCCAAAACATACTTGGAATGGACTATACTTGGTTGAGCTATAAAACACCCTATTGTATCCATGTTATATGAAAGGAAGTCCCTCGTCCCATGTGTGTGGATGTTTAGAGTGATACATATGAATCATGTGAACAATCAAGT
This sequence comes from Torreya grandis, assembly GCA_037957365.1. NCBI lineage: Eukaryota > Viridiplantae > Streptophyta > Pinopsida > Cupressales > Taxaceae > Torreya > Torreya grandis. Next base: position 1,272,252 of record JARHVA010005157.1, read on the forward strand.
GGTTTACCACCTCGATCTGACCATCAGTCTATGGATGGAAGGCTATGGAATTCATCAGCTTAGTATCCATCATCTTCCATAGAGTGGACCAAAAGATGCTTAGGAACCTACTATCTCTATTTGAGATAATGGACTTGGGGAGACCAAAATGGAGCCATACATGACTAAAATATAGTTGAGCAGTTTCCTCAGCAAACATATTTTTCTTATAAGTAAGCATGATAGCCATTTTTGAAAAATGATCAACTACCAAAAAAATATAGTCCTTGCCATGTTTAGAAGTGGGAAAACCTAAGAGAAAATCCATTAAGATAGATTCCCAAGGCCTAGTTGGTTCTAGCAATGGTGTGTACAATCCTTGCTTCTTATTTGTTGGTTTGGCTATTGTACATGGGGTGCAAGATTTGAGATATCTTTCCACATATTTTCACATATGGGGCTAGTAGAAGTGTTTTTGAAGAACTACCAATGTTTTTTTGATACCAAAGTGTCCAGCTATCCTACTGAAGTGTGCTTCCCATATCATCTTTTATTTCTCTACAATAGGAACACATATGTGCCCCATATGGTAGAGGACATTATCTTTCAAATAGAAGTTAGAAACATGTTCACCTTTTTGGAGTGCTTGATATGTGTTAGCAAAGGTAGGATCTACTTCATATAGAGCACCCCAAGTGGCAGTCTCATGTCTGCATAGGTCAAGAACTATTGTGAGTGCAATAATTGGTGGGTGGCTCAAACAATCTACAGTTGTATTTGAGCTCCCCTTTTTGTGTTTGATTATTAGGTGGAATTACTAAAGATACATGGCCCACTTTTGGTGCCTCTCATTTCATAGTTTGCTTTGCGTCTAGATGAATTCCAATGGTCTATGGTCAGTGTGGATGACTATCTCTTTCCCCAAGATGTAGTGTTTCTAGTGTTTTTAGGCTTGTACAATGGCATAGAGCTCCTTATCATATGTTGGATATTTCCTGACTGTATTAGTGAAATTTTCACTATGGTATGTAATAGGATGGCCATGTTGCATGATGACATCTCCCATAGCATATTCAGATGCATCTCTCATCAACTCAAATAGTTGATGCAAATCTGGCAAGGCAAGAACAGGGGCTGAGCAGAGTCTATTCTTCAACTTCTCACATGCCCTTTGATATATTTCACCCCATTGAAATGTAGCTTTAGCTGCTCCTTTAGTCACTTGGGCTAGTGACCAAGCAACATGTGAAAATCCAAGAATAAAACTATGGTAGAAATTTGCAAGGCCCAAAAAGCTGTGAAGCTCTGTGAGAGTCCTTGGTGTGGGCCATTATCAAATAACCCAAATATTTTCTAAATTGACATAGACCCCTTCCTCATTCACAATGTACCTGAGGTACTAAATTTTTGTCATTTCAAATGTGCACTTGTCAAGATTTATGTACAACTTTTGCTCCTGAAGAGTTTGAAGCACCTTATGGACATGTTGCAAATGTTCTTCCCATATTTTTCTATAGATGAGTATGTCATCTAAGTAGACAACCATGAATGAGTTGGTGAAGGGTCATAGGATGTCATCCATCATCCTCATGAAGGTTACACATGTGTTAGTTAGGCCAAAAGGCATAACCAACCATTCAAAGAGCCCCTCCTTAGATTTGAATGCAATTTTTTAGACATCAGTGGGATTGATGGGAATTTAGTGATAACCAAATTTGAGATCAATTTTGGTGAAGAACTTCACACCATGGAGCTGGTCTATTAGGTCATCAATTATGGGGAGAGGGTAGTGATTCCTCACAGAGATTTTATTCAAGGCTCGATAGTCAATGGAAAGCCTCCATGTTCCATATTTATTTAGTGCCAAGATGATTGGGCTGCCACAAGGTGAAGAGCTTGGCCTGATGTGACCCCTTTGGATCAATTCTTGAATGTATCTTTTTATCTCATCATTCTCCAAAACTGATCTGTGATACACAAGACTGTTAGGCAAAGGTGATCCTGGGATTAAATTGATAGAATGTTTTACCTGGCAATGTAGTGGAACTCATGTGGGTGACTTTAATAAGTCATCATATTCTCTTTTGATTCATCCTATCTATTTTTTGTGTGTGTTGATTATGTAGTTAGGGCCGCAACATCAACCTCCTTGGATTTCTGTGGTTTGACCACCATGAAAACAAATTGCTTTGTCTTCTCCACCAATCTCTTGAATTACTTAGCACTGATTTGGGAGACAGATGTGGGAGGTGGTACCTCTAGTACCCTATACTTCCATGTTCCAAGAGTGAGGGTGATCCTAAAGTTTTGGGATTCATAGATGCCATGTCACTCATACATGAATGGCTAACCAAGGAGTACATCAAAAACATCTAGATTTACCACATCACACAAGACTTCATCTTAGAATGGTTTTATAGCATATGAAAAAAGACACTAATGGGTGACACAAAGGTCTCTCCCTAGGCTCAACCACCCAATACTATAGGGCTTTGGATGAGGCTTCATGGATAGATCTAGACTTTTCACAACTTTAGCAGAGATTAAATTCTTTTGACTCCCACTATCAAGAATGAAATGTAGAGGCTTACCTTTTACCCATAATTTGGAGTGAAACAATCTTTCTTTGTCATCTGGTCTTTCCTCATGGGTCTGTGATGAAGTGATGATGATGTCAGGCTCAACATCTATAATTTATTCTTCATCCTCTTCGACTAGAGGTTGTGTATGACACAGAGTAGTAGACATCAAGTATTGTGACTCAGAGAGCAATGACTTGATGGCTCAACATTCTACTTTGGAGTGAGTTCCAATTTTTTGGTAATCACACCATTTTATAGCCTTCCCCTTTTGGGATTTCTTATCTTGAAACTCCTTCTGCTTCTAATTTTGGCCTCATGTTTGACCTTCCTTTTCACTTTTCCATTTTGAAAGTTGACTCTTCATATTCATCCTGCCATGCTTCTATTCAATCTTCACTACAAATTTATATGCCTCACTTAGGGTTTCCAAATTGAAGAGTTCCATTTCTCCCCAGATGTACCATTATAGTCCACCATGATATTTGAGAGTTTTATGTTTCTCACTTTCTTGAATGCCTAGTCTTGTAGACAAAGAATGAAAAGTGTCTATGTAATCTTGAATAGATTGGTCCTTGCCTTGGTGAAGTTGTTGCCACTGTATGTACAGATCATCATATGCTTTGATGGGATAGTATTCTTCTTTTACTACTTCCATAAAATCATCCTAGGTAGGTTCCACCCCAAGGCCAATGATATCCATACTGAACCTATTTTTATACACTTCCCACTAGTTTTTCATAGGCAACGATGATTTCAAAAGAGCAAAAGTAATCTTTTCTCCATCGGTGAGCTTATTTATAGAGAATTAGGAAGACATTTCATCCAACCAATTTTTCACTGCATCAGCATTGATTTTGTCTTCAAATGTGGGAATATCAAAATTTACCTAAACCTTGAAGGGTGTTGGGGCACTAAAAGGAAGTTCCCTCGATGAGGAGCCAGGATGTGTAGCCATGAAGCCAAAATTTCCCATCAGAAGTGTTTAAAGAATTTGAGAAAATTATTGGAGCATCTGCGCTTGTTGTTGTTGGAGGGCTTCATTCACCATTTCCTTGAAAGGATCAGATGTCTCATTATCATCTGCTATTTAAAGTCATTTAGGGCGCATAAGTGGAATGTTTGGAAGCTCTGTCACTTCCCACCAAATTTTCCTATATTTTGACCTCATCCCTAGGATCATACACTCTCAAGACAAATCACTTTGATACCACTGATCCAAAACTCAGAAGTTTTGGTTGATGAATATTTCAATAGCATAGAAATAACACAATAACAATGAATTCTCTGAGAAGAGACATCGTATTACTTAAATATCACAATACAAATATAGGCTTATCTCTGGGAAGAGATGTATACCTTCCCTTTTTAGGTTACAATGCATTTATACATATTTTGAAAACATCGAGGGATTGAGTGGCTCGAGGAATTACCAGTGGCCATTTAAGATTGAGTGGCTCGAGAGAAATAACAAAATTAAAATAGTACAATGCTCAAGGACATAATGGATCGAGGAAATACTCGTGGACATAATGGCTTGAGGAAATAATTGTCACTGAGAATGTGACTTCTAAGAATGAAAACAATACAAAATTTGAGGAATTAATTGTCACCCGAATGGTCACCCAAATTGTTAACCGAATTATTTCTATCACCTAAGTGGTCACCACCCAAAGTGTTGCCTGAATCAAATTAATCAAAGAAGTAGGATAAATTTGGAGAGTAATCCTAGGTTCAAGCTTAGAAAGAGAAGAAGTCACAATGAATAATCATTCACTGAAAGAGTACACATCTCCACAACCCAATTTGTTATATTGTTATAAAAGTTTTCAACCAAAAGGATATGCAGATAGTATTTGAGAAGGTTTGTTTTCACAACAAGTGCATTGATGAGGTACTAAAACTAAAATATCCTCAATTTTTAATACTTTGAAGGCCATAGGGTTAATTGAAACTAAGAAGAGAAAATCATGAAATATAGAAAAGTAGAGTGCATAGACAAACTCTCCTAGTGTGTAGGTAAATATTCTTAGTATGTAGGTAAGATCACATAGAACATCACCTCCCACTTTAATAGCTATGAAATAGATCCCCTTAACACTAGTTTATAATATGGGTGTTTTAGGGTCATTTATAAACCTAGAAACATATGATGGGCCTGTGGACCTTGAGCAATACTTACTGACATGTGAGATGAAATGGAAAGCTAAATGTATTACTTATGAGCTTATAAATAAGTACAAATTAATAGGGGAATTGAATAGAAGAGTACTTGAATTTATATATCATAGAGATATCACATAGGAAACTCTATAACAAGTTAAGGAGTGGCTTATCATAGAATTTAAAATAAATAAATGTACAAGTTATACTATTTAAGATAAAAGAAATTAGGTAGAAGTTAAGAGAATCAATCTATGATTATGATCATAGGTTCTTAGATGTTATGAATAAGATGGAGTTTTCCCTAGAAGATAAAGATAAAAATGTATGGTTTATTTAAGGATTATGCTCTAAGATCAAGTTTTCTATAGCTCAGACTCAATATGGTACTAAGACAAATGCTAGAGATACTACTCTTTGTGTTGAAAAAATTAAAGATTATGGAGAAGCTCCCATAATGGGTTCTAATATTGAAAATACATTGCAAGATTTTATGAAGAGGATGGAATAATATCATGAAGTAGATAAACCTAAGCTAAATATATGGTGTATAGAGTGTGGGAAAGAAGGACATCAAAAAAATGGATATCTTAAGAACAAGATAGATTTCTATGAAATCTATAGATTAGTAGGGCACACAAAAATTTAGTGTGATCTCTTGAAATAGTATGTAAAAATCCCAAAAAGTTTGTATTGTAATTTTTATAAATTATATAATCATGATGAAAATAATTGGAGGGATTTATAGGATATCATAGAATATATTACAAATAATGTATTCACCATTTTTGTACAACATGTGTCCTCAGTGAAGTAGATGATTCCAAGCCTAGAGGTTGATAAGGGTTGTGCAAACCAAGTAAGTCCATAATGGATTCATAGTTCACCTTAGTACCATCCTCAAGGTCTAGCTAGATGGACTCCTTTTTTTCTAGGTTAGACACCACCATCACCATAATGCTAATACTCAATACCTTGGAATCCAATAATGACACAATAACAAAAACAAACTAGTTGGACTTTGTAAGCTACAAAACAACAATTTGGGATTGGAGATAATACCCAACAACATTCAGAACTAAAATATAACACAACAATAGGGAGGTTATAAAGGAGGTTATCAATTGAATAGAGGAGGATCTAGGTATAGATACAAAAGGGTTGTCAATGTGTAAGGGTAACTAATTATCAATGCCCTCTTTTGAAATGTTACTTATGTTGAGAGTATAACCATGTGTAATGAAATTTTCCTTTGAATCCCTAAATATAGTATTACTATACATATTGTAGGGTATATGAACAACATGAGATAAAAGACTATCCTATTTTAGACTAGTAAAGAAAGGAAAAGGCCATCAAGAATGTTACATGGTAGATATACATCCTAAGGAGGATGTGTTTTTGAATGTCATTAAAAGATACCAACATGTATAGAGAGGATTGCATCCTCTTAAAATGCTTTAGGATTAGGGAATATAGAAAGAAAAAAAGGACAAATACTTGGACCTAATTGTAGAAAATGGGTTGATGTATGAAGCTACACAAATGTAGAAGAATATTCAACACCAAGCCACTACTGAAGGATATGCTAAAACAATAGATGCCCAAATGTATGGTCATATTGTGCATATTATACAACATGATGGATTTATTACTACATTGATAAATTTATTGAAGTTACTAAATACAATACATAATGAAGACATTTCCTAGAACATTAAAAAATTTCTACATAATTTACTAGATTGTGCACAGTGAGGGCAATAAAAGAAAAAAAAATTGTTTGGTATGTAAAAACAAAGAAGCCATGAGATGTAGATGCATAAATCAACATTGAAGTTGTAGGATATGAAATTCCAAATTCTATAGGTACTTTTGGTAGCATGGTTAACATGATTCTCAAATTTACATAGGAGGTGATTAGATGAGCAGTTCTCAGTTATAGCCTAATGATGCCGAGTTTAATAGATTATGTAAGAGTTGAAACCATTGGCTAATTAAAATAAATTGAGATTAAAGTCATAAAACTGAGCCTATGAGGTGATTTTTAATTCATCTATATGAAGACAACAACAACTCATTATCCTATGTTAACTGGAAAGAAATGGGCATATGATTATCAATACTATATGAAATCAATTAGAGGTGCATCAGGTAGATAAGATTTTAGTCATTCATTTACATAAGGTACACAAAACCTACATCATTTTTAATGAACCAAACTATCCTTATGTTGTACAAAAAAATAGTTGAATGAAGGTAAACTCTGAGGAGAACCTAAAAGCTCTACATGTAGATGAATACAATTTATTGTATGAGAATAATAAACCTCATGTACAGTCTTTACTCACTCAACATTTCAATAAATATGAACAATAAAAGACTAAACTAGTAGTTACTCATCCACTGACACCTTAGTTTATCATATAATATTGTGTGTCCATGTCTTCTAAATTTCCTACTCACTTAGAAATTGACTTTCTCTATCAAGCAAATGATCATATATATGATTATATAGATCCAACTAGGGAAGGCACCTTGCATTTGGAAATAGATTCATCTATAAATAGAGACTTAGATATGCATCTACTCATCTAGGCTTATGGTGATCATAAACTCTAGCCTCTAAGAATGGTATTTGAGATGGAAAGACACCATCTTTTGTACTATGTGACTAAGGAGATCAATCAATTCATTTTATGCCTACAAGTTCATGTGCTTATAATCAATTAGTGGGTCATTATCTTGAATTATGAGTTTAATGGAGTTTTAGTGACATGGTGGAAAATAATGATCAACTTGATTGGGATAATGTGTGTGAACTTATGATTAATAGATTTCAACTCCCACATGTAATAATAAGTAATTGGCCTTAATTTTAGGAAGATGTGTGCCTTAAAATACATATCCACAAATGTTTTGAAGTTTAGAGTAAAGAATGTGTATCACCTAGGTATCAGGTTCATATCTTTCATTATACACTTTCCCCTTTACCATCAACTTAGTATATGTATCAAAAACATAAGAGGACGACAAAACATTAGGCGTAGGTGTAGAGTGACTTCATACAAAATTTTGTGTTTGAAGATGAGAATCCTATGGTTCATAATGCACTAATCAAAATCAAAAATTTCTTATGCCATGGGTGCATAGAGGATTTAAGCACCATGACAGAGACTACTATGCAGAAGAATGCAATCTATGATCTAAATACAACACTATAAAGATATAAAGCTGCCATGATGGAAGAACAATATCTTATGCAACCATGCCACTAAAAAAAAATGAATAAGAAGAAATGAAAGATTCAAATATTGATGGTGATATCTCTGATAGATTTTTTCAAACCTATGTCTAGTAGAACCATTAAAAGATCTAGTTGCAAGACTTACAAAAGAAAAAAGTTGTAAAACATACATATTATATATTTGGAAGGGAAAACAATGCTATAAGAATTTGTTGCTAAGGAAAAATGCAATATTTATTAAAAAACTATTAAAAATCATATGGAAAACATTATAATTAAAGATATCCCTAAATTGGCACATATTGGTGGTTATTAGACTGAATCCAAAGTTTCAAAAGCTATGCAGCTCTTATGGGATTACTAAGATGTGTTTCCCACAAAATTTTTAGAAGTCAAAAGACTAGATCCTTACCTAGGTGAAATGCATATTTATCTCAAGGAGTGCACATTAACCATAAAGAAAAGTTCATATAAGTTGAATCCAAACATGAAGTTGAAAGTGAAGGCTAAACTAGATAGAATATAGGAAGCAGGTATAATCTATCCTTTAGAAAAGGTAGTTTGGGTTAGTCCCATAGTAGTGTAGCCTAATAAAATAGGGGAGATCAGAGTATGTAGTGACTATTTAATTTTGAATGATGCATGTGTGAATGATCCATTTCTGATTCCCTTCATAGATGAAGTTTTGGAGTCTATCACAAGTTATGAAGTCTACTCCTTCATAGATGGGTTTAATGGATACCATCAAATATCCATCACAAAAGAAGACATAGCTAAAATGAATTTTTCCACATAATGGGGATCCTTTACATACAAGGTAATGAATTTTGGCCTCAATAATGCGCCTATAATTATTTCTAAATTAGTGGTGACTGCCTTTAAAGATTTCATTCATGACTTCTTGAAAGTATATCTAGATGATTGGGTAGTCTTATGTTTATTCAAAGAGTAATTGTCCAAGTTGTACCTAATGATAGAATTCTACCAATATATACATATTAACTTGAATTTGAAAAAGTGTTTACTTTTTACTCCTTTTGATGTTCTATTAGGTCATGTGGTGTGCAGTGAAGGAATTTTGGTAGACCAAATCAAAATTATAGTCATTCTTAGTATGTCCCAACCAATCAGTTAAATGAAAGTGTGATCCTTTTTTAGCCACACAAGTTAGTGTCAAAAGTTCATCAAGGGATATGAATCCATTTCATCCCCATTGGAGTATTTCTTATGTAAAGGTATAAAGTGCATCTAGACTTTTGAGTGTCAAGCAACTTTCATAGAACTAAAGAAAGACTAGTCACTATGCCTAATCTTGTATTTCTAGATTAGAGTAAGCCCTTTCATGTGCATATTGATGATTTTGGTATCAAAATTAGTGTTTCGATTGTGTATCCAAGAGAGGGTGGAATGGACCATCCCATACATTTTATAAGTTGAAAGTTATCTGACGTAGAAAAGAATTACATGACAACTAAAAGGGAAGCCCTAGATATAGTATTCACACTGCAAAAATTTTGAAATTATATTCTTGCAACACCATTTGAATTTTTCATGGATCATTAAGATCTACACTACTTAGTCAATAAACCTATGCTCGAAGGATGAATTTTAGTATGGTTGATGCTCTTTCAAGAATTTCAATTTCACATCAATATCAACCTAGGCAGATAAAATGTTGGGCTAGACAAAAATGGAGAAGATTTAGAAGAACTACATGAATATTACCTTGATGCCCATCTATTTTGAGTTTCTTCAATACCTGAGAATTTTCAAGAAATTTCTATTTTCTTAGAATAAGCGGTATTCCCTATGCATTACCAAGAAAGAGACAAGAAGTAGTTTATCACCAAAGGCTTGCCATATATTATTATAAATGAGATCTTGTATCATTTGGTGAAGGATAAAGTACTACATAGGGTAGTTATGGAACATGAATGCCCATAACTCTTACAAGAAGAAAACCAAGGAATAACAGGAGGTCATTTTTTGGGAGAAGCTACTACTGTAGACACCGAAATCGTGTCGACTCCCCTGGTCATTCCCCGTCTTATTCTTCTTCGCCTATTGAACCCTTGCCGATCACTTGTTCCACCAACCTTGACCCTGGCAGCATGTAAAAATGAGCACAGAGCTAAAGCTAGACTCTATCCCCATTATGCATCTGCCGACGACGGTCTTTACCCGGCCGATGTCGCCGACATCGGTCACCTATCGACCGACGTCGGCAATCCTGCCGACGTCGGTCACCTTGCCGTTATTCGTTATCAGTTATCATTCGGTTTCCTGAAACGGTTGACGAACCGTCTCTGGAACCATCCCCCGCCTTCATCAACCTCCGCCAACCATTCGAGACCAGAATCCCGAATGCTATTCAACCATTCGAAACGCTGATCAATCAAAAACCCCGAGCAATCATCAACCTGCAAACTCCGACATCAACACTACAACATCAACACTCTCGGCATCAACCAATATGCACTCAATCTGACACTACACAGACAACTCCAACTATGGCTTTCATCGCGTCTTCTAGCAGGTAAGTATTTATTCTGTTTATTTTATTTCTTCCTTAGTTATTATTTATCAGTTCAGTCATCCCGATTCTTCAAACCCCCAGACTCTGTTCAGACCCTGACCTGACCTTGCCCAGACCCTGTCCCGACTCTCTCAGACCTTGCCCAAACCCTGTCCCGACTCTCTCAGACCTTGCCCAGACCCTGTCCTGACTCTCTCAGACCTTGCCCAGACCCTGTCCCGACTCTCCCAGACCCTGTCCCGAACCTGTTTAGACTTTTCCAGAACCTACCCCTACCGACGCCGGTCACTACCCCGACCGACGACGGCACCTAAACCGACGTCGACACCTTTCCTAACCGACGCTGGCACCACAGAGACCGACGCCGGTGACTGTGCAGAACAGTGCTGCATATCAGGTACGCACTTTTATTTTCTATCATTTATTTCTGTTATTTTATCTTTCATTATTATCTACTTTCGTCCAATATTCTGCTTTTTTATCAGTGGGTTGATATCCTTCTAGGAAGTCTACGTACTTCCGGGATCGGGCGTTCGCCTGACAGCCCACCATATCTTTGACTAACGTTTTTCCATGTTTTAGCCTTTTCTTCGCAGGTGTCATTCCTCCACAGCAAAAGAGGAGAATCTTTCAACATCTGATCTCGGTGCGCATGACTTTATCAGGTACTTCTAGCCTTGACCATTTCTTTTAGTTTCTAATTTCTTCTTTGAATGTAGAAAGCAATTTTGCATAGAAACATTCTGGCACGCCCGGTGGGACCCTAGGTCCTCCTTGGGTTCTTTCTTTCTTTCGTTCATTTAGGTGCATTAGGTTTCTTCCTTTTCACCTCCTTTCGTCTCTTCTTAAACGACATCATAAGCAGAACTAAAACGAACATTTCTTTCTTTCTTGCACTTCTAGACTAGCTAAAACTCATATCCTTCGACTCTTTCTCCATTCGTCTTCATACGAACAAACATTTTGACTTGGACATTAAAACACTTTGCATTCATTTCTGATTGCCTGCATCTTTTAGACCACACATAATAATTAAACCGCATATTGAATTAATCTAGATCACTTGATGTTACACGACCAAACCACCTGCACAAAACAAACATTTTAACTTACCTGAGACAAGGCCTGACTGGGATTTCATCCCCCAGTGGATACCTTACCCGTCCCGGTGACCCTACTTGGATTTCATCACCAAGGGGGAAGCCCACTCCGTTCTCTGGTGGAGTCTAAACTCTAGGCGAGGTATATCTTGGCTAAGCGAAACCAGCTAACCACTGGAATCGTGAAGTGAGGGGAGCTTGCTCCTTAGCACCAGGCCACGTACTAGACCCTAACACAGACTTCTTGAGCACCTTAACAAAACCCAAAACCATCCATAGACTGCCTGACTCACAAAACCAACCTTCCTCTACACACATTCTAAGGCATAAGCCACTATAATCCTAATAATTTACTTCTAGGGTTTTAGGATTTGCTTGTGTCTTCATCTTTTTGGTTCTGATCTGCTTGTTTGAGCTTGTGAGGACGTTCTTTCTTGCCTTGAATGGTTCTGATACGTAGTCAAACCAAGGCTCTTCTTGACCACGCTAGCCATCAATCGCTTTCGCCTACCCCGTCTATAAACAATCATATAATGGAGTTCTACTCGAAGACCGAAAGAATTCCTACTAGACTATCTCCAACCCAGACGCCTATCATCCCAGAAGGGGACCAAGACTTTGCAAGATTCTTGGACCTCAATACCGTAGCCCTCTGAAACTATCTCACGAGAAAACCAACGCGAGACCTTTCGGGTGACGTGGCGACGACATCAACACCATTCGCCACCCAACCTTTTACGACTCAACCTTTCGCCTCAACCATTAACCCGACCATGGCCTATACGCAAAGTTCGGCCTCCTCATCTATTTTTAGACCAACCTCCATCGGGGTTTCATTACCCCCTCAACCACCTGCAATTCAACCAAGTTCTACATCATATCAGAACTTGATTGCCTCGACCCCTCACACTCTTGTGCCTATATATGCAGGAGTGCCTACCTTGCCCTTTGTCAATGCCGTCACACAACCTCCTTTGGCGGTATCTAGTCAGCCTATGCCTTCTACCTTCATAACGCAACCACCTCTAGCCTCCACTTCCACCCCTGCGACTAGTCATCCGTACATTGTACAACTGACTATGTCGCACGCCTCCTCTAGCCTCTTCCAAGCGCCTTACAACCTAGGAGGCGCTCAACCCGCCAATCCGTCAGCGGACGTCATCAAGATGCTGATGGATAAAATGTCTAGTCTCAAAGCCTCTATCTCCGGTTCAAGTAATGTCTCTTCATATGACCAGATTTACAACGAGCCCATCCACCCTTCTGTCCCTATCCAACCATACCCCAACCATTGGGAGCTTCCTAAATTTACTCACTTTCAGAGTAAGGAAGACCCACAACAACATCTACGGGCATTTAGACATGCCTGTTATCTTATTACCCATGATGATGCGTTGCTTTTACGCATGTTCCCTATGTCGCTTTCTAGCCCTGCCCTTGACTGGTATAGTTCTCTTGCCAGACATTCTATCTTTTCATTCATCCAACTCGCCCAACTATTCGTTGACCATTTCTCAATCAATATCACCAAACAAGTTTCGATCACAGACCTTTACTCTATTAGGCAGTTTGATGACGAATCAATAGCCGATTTTGTCACCCGTTGGAGAAGCTTGATTAATCAGCTCTCCTTCTCCTTGCCTCAACCCGAGCTCATTGAGCTCTTTTCCCGAGCATGTGTCAGTCACATCTCGTCCACCTTGCGGGTTCAGACATTCCACACTTTTGATGAGGCCTTCACCATGGCCCGAAAGCTTGAACTCCGCGCCATTGAAGAAGATAAGGTCAAATTGTGTAACACTAACACAAGAACCAATGACCATTCTTCTTCCAGACCTTCTTCTACCCACTCTCAATCCAAGGGGTCGGCAAACACTATCATCTTTAGACCATCATCTTCAACAATAACCAACCGATCATCATCTTCAACATTAGACTACATCAATAAACATTTTCAACGTCAATCCATACAGCGTCAATTCACTCCAATTGGGGAGTCATATGCCTCTATCTTGGATAAACTCGTCAAGCAGGGGGTCCTCAATCTCCCTCCAATCCGACCACATCAATTCGACCCCTCAACACCTATCCCTGCATGGTACAGGGAGAACCACTTTTGCAACTATCACCGTGTCAAAGGCCATGACACGGATCACTGTCAAACTTTCAAAAACATCGTACAGGACATGCTAGACAAGAGGGATCTCATCTTGGATAACCTGAATGCACCGCCCAACCAAAACCTTGACAGTTTCAAACAACCCCTTTCTAATCACCCGCCTACTCAAGACAACGTCCAAACCATAATCAATGACCCTCAAGACCATGATATACACACGGTCAACACTATCTTTTCTCTTATCCCTGACCAACCTCTTTCACAGGTGGAAGACCCTTCTTCCCCTATACCTCCTCCACATGGTGAAGGAATTTCTTCTCCCACTTGTCCTCCATCTACTTCTCCCATATTGGAGGACGCCTTGACCACATCAACACCAGCTGCCTCGCCTTCATCCTTATTATTATCTATAGATGATCATACCTTTTTGACTCCCCAACCACACACAGAAGCCATGACTACTCCAGAGCTCTTTACACTTAAAGAGCCCACACCTTCAATCCCTTCTCCATTGAGAGAAAAACCGTCCACATCTAAGTCCAAACCCGCGCAGGCATCCATCATGCCCAAAGAGATTAAACCTCTTGGTGTTCGCCCCACATCTAATCTTGCCTCGCACAAAGGTGGCCCTCAACCCAAACCAAAGAAGGCTACTAAACCACACCGGAGGCCTCCTCCCCTATCTTCGTCATTACCTTCAATCTTGGGCCCACATCTGTCTACTTTACTCGGAGTGCTTCTCACTCCCATACTTCACAGAGGTAAGTCACCTCCATTATTCTATCAACCCGTCAGACTTATACCTCCTTCAAACCATCGACCAACGCCTCTTACGCCTCCCAAACCAATGTCACCAACCCTCTCTGCAATAAAACATCCTGACCCGTTAGCAGGTTCATATGCCTTGCTCTTACGGCAATTGTTGCAGTCCTCTCATCTCTATCTCCCGCCTCTTAGACCATATCACTCTCTCAGACCAAAACCACCATGGTTCGATGACACTCGCATTTGTGCGTATCATCGCACCCCTGGGCACGACACTGAGCATTGTCATGCCCTCAAGGTCGTCGTTCACCAATGTCTAGGGAATGACACCTCTCTTCTCGACCATGTTATCAATAAACCTTCAACACCATCCCACTCATCAACTCTCAGATCAAAACCATCTTGGTTCGACAACTCTACATTCTGCCACTATCATCACACTCTGGGACATGACACCGAGCATTGTTGCACTCTTAAAGCTGTCATTCATCACCACCAGAAAAAGGATTCCTTTCTTATCAAGGATCCTCTTGACCACCCCTTTGACAAATTATCGACACCAACCCATACCTCTCCAACCTCGTCATCTAAATCAGGATCTCCACAACAGACTGTGGTCCCTTCGCTGCCTTTAACCCCTTTATTCAACATCAACACAGTCCATCTGACCACTAAACCTCAATCGACCTTAACTAATCCGTCAAACATTCTCCCTAGCCGCTGGGGGAATTCAACCTTCATCCAAACTTTGACCAATTTTTCAACACAGTCTCGACCACATATCAATCACTCTTTCAACTTAGCCTCAACCAGACCAGCAACCAAACATTTAACCCGACCTCAACCAAACATTCGACCCAACCAAAGACCAAATACCAACCAATCAACCCTTGACCAACCATTGACCAATTATCAAATGACCAAATCTCAACCAAACATTCGACCCAACCCTTTTATCAAAACATTCAACCTTTTTTCAATCAATCAACAACCATATCAACCAACTTCACATCCACTCATCAATCAACGCATGACCAATCTGGAAAGAGGCAAATGGGGCAAGTTTGCTCCTAATTGGCTCAGACCTTTTATTATCACGCACAAGTATGGATCAGGGACTTACCGTCTGTCTTCTCTTGATGGACACCCAGAACCTGAGCCTCTTAATGCGTTGCATCTGCGACCGTTCTACTGCTAGTCGAGTATTCGTCCACTTGACACTTAACTTGAGCTCATCCCTTGAGCAATCCCCGTCCTCTTCATCCTACTTCCTTTCAACCCTATTCCTCTTAACAACTCCTATAACCCTTTTATGATGCATGGATGCTTTGTCCTAATAAAAGGGAGCCCTTGACCTTCTATAATCTTGTCCATGACTCACATTTCTATAAAAACAAATCAAGATGTTAAAACATATCCATGGTCACTATATCAATATCAAAATCAAAACAAACAGACTGCTCCCTCGAAGGACAGCTGTACTATCATTGCTGTAATAAATAGACTGCTCCCTCGAAGGACAGCTATTCAAAAGCCTTTATATTAAACAAAAATCTAGACCACTCCCTCGAAGGATGGCTATGACTAATCTGGCAATAACCAACACTATTTTTAGAAGCTTCCCGCATTGATCAGCTTCACAACCTGACCACCAAGCAAATGACATCTCTCTGCAGGCTTCCTGCATTGATCAGTCTGCGCGCAAAAAAAAAAAAAAAAAAAAAAACGAGTCACGGACTTGGCTTGTAGTTGTCTCAGGGTCTCCTATAAAAAGGGGCAAAGTTCTCTCTGCTCTTAAAATGGGTTACCCTCTTTCCCCTCCTATCACCTGCTCAAGGGACTTCGAGCTCACTTTAATGTCTAAGTGATTCGATTACCGCTCTAACATAACTATGGTCAACGACATCACGCATGAATGGGGCTCTTGGTTCTCATAACCCCTATCTATGCTATCTTTTTGGTCCTTGTCAATGAAAGAGCAATTTGCCTTTCACTTTTTCTCTACACTTTGGTCACATTCACCCTCATCACTTGTCAATCGACTCAGCTCAACTCTCTTTTCAGACCATCAACATGACCTAGCCTATTCACCCTAGTTTCTATGGACACCAATACACATGGAAACTATCGACCTGCCACAATTTATGTTCAGCATAAACCAATACTTGCTGAAGCATAAATAGACCTCAATTCATTTTTAGCATACATCCATCACGAATATGGAATATTGCTAGGGATGAAAAACCCCTCAACCAATGTTGCAGAATACACCATTTGGAAAAGGATGCAACATTTTTTTTTCCTCATCATTTCATCATAACCATGACCAATCTATCAACTATTTTAACCACCTGTCTACCACTCGGACCCTTTGTCTAAACTACATTGGTCTGAGACCCTTCCACAGGGGCTATGTAGGTAGCACTCAGATGACACGACTGTCTTCTGGGGTTAGCTCGACCATTCTCATTTGTTCGTCTCTCTGATGGACAGACCTTCTTGCCTTCTTTTAACCATAACCTTACCCTTCACCACGACCCATTTCCATCCCTTTGACTCTCCCTCCCTTCTAGGGAGAACTACATCGGCCTGAGGCCCTATCACCAGGGCTATGTAGGCAGCACTCAGTTGACATGGGGTCTTCTGGGGTTAGCTCGGCCGCATCCTTTCGTCCATTCATCCATCCATCGACCACCAACCATTGGCGATCATGCCTATCTCCTCCGACCTCGACCACTTCCAAGACATTGTTGCCTTGGTTGTTTTTGCATGTATGCTACCTCATGACTGGTTAGCAGAATTGTGCGTAGACCTTTTTGGACCCTCATAAGTATAGGATCGCAAGCCGGTTGATCTGCACTACTTATGACTTTTTCGTGTTTCTAGGAGCACTTCCTGAGCCCGGGATACCTAGAACGCGACGACCCATTTGGAGCTTCAGCTTAGATTGAGTGACCTGATCAACAGACGACTAAATGCTGGGGCCCGGTTACTTCAATTTTGGCACTCCTTGACCCTTATCCTGCGACACTTTGGCCTGACCATCTCGTGCAGTGGTATGCGCGCAATCACGACCTTTGCAGTGTTCACCCTCACCCCTTTTTCATCTGCTCTTTATCAAATCATCACCCGATTCCCGGTTCCCTTCCCTCAACTCCTACTTTGAGGGGGAATACCTTATCCATACTCGGGGCATTCCGCTTCCTATTTTTGTCTTGCAGTTCATTCGAACAACCAACAAGACGAAATCAACCTTATCCCTCACCTGGGGCACTCACTCCTATTTTTGTCTTGCAGTTCATCCAGAACAACCAACAAGACAAAAAGGGGCAAATGTAGACACCAAAATCATGTCGACTCCCCTGGTCATTCCCCGTCTTATTCTTCTTCGCCTATTGAACCCTTGCCGATCACTTGTTCCACCAACCTTGACCCTGGCAGCATGTAAAAATGAGCACAGAGCTAAAGCTAGACTCTATCCCCATTATGCATCTGCCGACGATGGTCTTTACCTAGCCGATGTCACCGACGTCGGTCACTTATCGACCGACGTCGGCAATCCTACCGACGTCGGTCACCTTGCCGTTATCCGTTATCAGTTATCATTCAGTTTCCTGAAACGGTTGACGAACCATCTCTGGAACCGTCCCCCGCCTTCATCAACCTCCGCCAACCATTCGAGACCAGAATCCCAAACGCTATTCAACCATTCAAAACACTGATCAATCAAAAACCCTGAGCAATCATCAACCTGCGAACTCTGACATCAACACTACGACATCAACACTCTCAGCATCAACCAATCTGCACTCAATCCGGCACTGCACAGACAACTCCAACTATGGCTTTCATCGCGTCTTCTAGCAGGTAAGTATTTATTCTATTTATTTTATTTCCTCCTTAGTTATTATTTATCAGTTCAGTCATCCCGATTCTTCAAACCCCCAGACTCTGTTCAGACCCCGACCTGACCTTGCCCAGACCCTGTCCCGACTCTCTCAGACCTTGCCCAAACCCTGTCCCGACTCTCTCAGACCTTGCCTAGACCCTGTCCCAACTCTCTCAGACCTTGCCCAGACCCTGTCCCGACTCTCCCAGACCCTGTCCCGAACCTGTTCAGACTTTTCCAGAACCTGACCCTACCGACACCGGTCACTACCCCGACCGACGACGGCACCTAAACCGACGTCGGCACCTTTCCTAACCGACGCTGGCACCACAGAGACCGACGCTGGCGACTGTGCAGAATAGTGCTACATATCAGGTATGCCCTTTATTTTCTGTCATTTATTTCTGTTATTTTATCTTTCATTATTATCTACTTTCATCCAATATTCTACTTTTTTATCAGTGGGTTGATATCCTTCTAGGAAGTCTACGTACTTCCGGGATCGGGCGTTCGCCTGACAGCCCACCATATCTTTGACTAACGTTTTTCCGTGTTTTAGCCTTTTCTTCACAGGTGTCATTCCTCCATAGCAAAAGAGGAGAATCTTTCAACGTCTGATCTCGGTGCGCACGACTTTATCAGGTACTTCTAGCCTTGACCATTTCTTTTAGTTTCTTATTTCTTCTTTGAATGTAGAAAGCAATTTTGCATAGAAACAACTACACAAACTATTACAAAGTAGATTATGGTGGCTAAACCTTTTTCAAGATGAACATAAAGAATCAAAACATTATGACATGTGTTAATGAATGGTAGGCCACACCAAAAGGATGAAATTCCCTTGTAGCCTTTGTTAACCAAACAACCTTTTGAATAGTGGGGTATTAATTTTGTAACACCTATAAACCCCTTGAGTAAATGTAGCAAAACATGGTATATTATCACTATGACTGATTACTTTACCAAATGGGTTGAAGCTACTATGATACCTAGCTATGGGGCAAAGGATACAATAAAGTTACTTTATGAGAATATTATCAGATGGTTTGGATGCCCCATCAAGCTCGTTAGTGATCAAGGGACAAACTTATTAAACAATACTATCAAATCTCTTACTGAAGAATTCATGATTTCTCATCACAAAATTACTATGGGTTTTAGTGAATTTATTTCTTATTATATAAAAGAGAAACTAAGTATGGGTATGATTGAAAAACTTGATTGGTAGTGTATGCATTGAGATCATAAGATTGTGAAGAGATCCTCTTTGGCTTAGAAGGATGACCTATAAATAAGAAAGCACTAAAAAAAACTTATTTGTTAGATAAATAGTTGGGTGGATTGCCTAGTGGTAGCTAGATCCCAAAAGCAAGAACTTCTTTAGAGGTTTTCAATCTACACATTTTAAACAATCAATTTTATACAAAAAAATAAGAGGTACTTGCATTAGTGAATCAAAAGGTACTAAAATTGAATAAAAGAGTGCTTGCTAAGAAATATGATATAAATGATTAAATTACTGACAAACTAATTAATACTAGTGATAGAGGGTTGGGGTATGCTTGAAAAAATAAAAAAGGATTCTATGAACAAGTGGGAACACAAAAAATTAACTTTGATTGAGTGTAGGTGGGTGAAATTAATTTTCTAGTTTTTGGTGCCATAGTACCATCGATGGTTAGGATGATTTTCAATAGTTAAGGTGACTATCAGTGGTTAACATAACCATTGGTAGTTGGGCAGACCATTAGTGGTTGAGTCAACTATCGATAGTTACTATGTCTAGATCTAGGTTGATAAATTGCTAAATGATGAGATCTAAAAGATGAATTTTTAGAGGAGGGTAAGGTCTAGGTTGTTTGTAAAATGGAAATAAATTAATTGAATACTAAGAAACTAGTAATTATCTTACTAGAAGTCAATTGGGTGGATGGTTGAGGTAGTTATCCTGTTGGTAGAATCTAGCTTGATTCTGGCAAAGTATCATTACCTAAAAGCTTAGTGAAGAGGCCACAACAAATTAAATCTTTGATATGATTTCTAGATCAATGGGTTTCTAATGGTGATTGACCTATAAGAAATAAACTCTTGGATCCATAAGATCTTGATGATAATTGTAGATGGATTTCACCTTTAGGATCCTCTCTTCTTATAGGCACAAGGAAGAGGTGGAAGTCAAGGTTTAACTAGTCTACCTAATTATAAATTATCCATGTAAAGGCTTTTAATAGGATTTAGAAAATCTATAATTAGAAAAACAAAGTAGATGGTTTGCATGCTTTTGGTTAGGGAGGTAGACCCTAACCATTAATGGTCAGGGTGATTATCGATAGTTACCTTGATTATCAGTGGTTGAGTATCAAGAGGTAAAAAGGGATAAAAGGAAAGTTTAATATAGTTAAGTTAAATTGACTATGGGTGAGCTTAGTTAGGGTTTATAGTGTTAGATTGGTTTTAAGAGGGTCCTAGGATGGTCAATGGCTAATTTGACATTTAGAATTGTAGTGAGTGGATTTCTATTATCTACATTTTGGCCCTTTTTGTTATGAATCTTGAGTGAACAAGATGTAAAATAAAAACCAAGGTTGGTCAAAGGTATGATTGTCCCAAGTATGGGAGGAGATGTCCCCCCTCAAATTGGGAGTTGATGAGATGAAATCAAAATCAAGTTGAGGTTTGATAAGTGGTTCATGGTAAGGCACTAGGTGGTGACAACATGTGTTTGGGAATTTGAGATATAAATGTTTGCACAAAATATGACAAGCTATGATAGCCAAGATCACACACAGACTAAGGTTACCAATGTTGGTAAAAATAAGGTTAATTCTAGAAGAACTAGTGATGGGGTAATCGAGACATAGTATTGGTAATAGCTAATCAGGTTACTCTATCAAGTATTCTATATAGGTTTAGTATTCTAATAGGTATTAAAGGTAAGAAGTGATCCTTTTGAAAAATAAAAATGGTCTAGTTGTGCATTAGGTGGTGTAATTTCAAATGGTCAACATGGCAAAAATGGTTAGTGCAATAAAAAAGACCATGTAAGGTCATCACAAGACATGTGATAATTTGGGTTAAAAATGGCCAATGTCAAAGTGGATGTGGTTTAATGGTTGGTTGGAGAAGGGTAATCTCTAAAAGGTTAATATTTGGTGTAGAGGAGAAGAGGAATATAATCAAGAGACAAAATACCATAATGAAAATATCAACTAGTCACGATAGGATAAGTAGAGAGCATGGTGCTTCTTTGTTGACAAGGGCTAAAAATAGACCTAAAGTTGGATTAGCTTAATGAACATAAGCCCTTTGAATGCTTCACATGGGTGCTCGTTGGGTGGTTAAAAATGTGTCTTAGCCACATAATGTTAAGTAAGCTCAATAATCCCTTACATATAGTGGAAAAGGGGAGATGGGAAAAAATGGAACCCTATTGCAAGATTAGCATGCATTTATTTTAAGTATTTTAAAGACCAGGGTAAACAAGCCTATGCCAAATTAGGTATAATGATCTATGCGAGAAGTCTATGTATAAAAGACAATTGTGGATTTTACCTTATCTTGTTATTTGAGAGCTGATTATAGCTTTTGAGATCATTGTGCTTTTATTTTGTATGTGATAATGGGTCCTTTACTAATTGCCACATGTGGGAATCTGATCGATGTGAGAAGCTTCCTAGAAATTGCTATGCTTTTAAAAAATGCTTTCTCATCCATCCTTCGAGGGAGTGGTCAAAGTTTATGTGTTTTGTTTAATGTTTTTTTATAGCTATCCTTCAAGAGAGTAGTCCACCTTATTCTTTGGTAATTTCAAAGAGGTTTACAATATCTATCCTTCAAGGGAGTAGTCTATGAATGTTAGGAATGACCCATGATTTCTAATGATAGGAATTTTGTTATTTGGATTTGATTTTTCTTGACATAGACTTGATTAGGCTAACTTAGTAATTCACCTTCATGGAGGTGAAACCAATAGCATAAGAGGGTTGGTTGTAAATGAGTTTAATTGACAATGATCATGGGGATCCATCCTAAAAAGGGGTGGAAAGTACCATGAGAACCATGCCATGGGTAGAGCTATGGTAACCATTATTCAAGATTAGACTATGACTATGATGGTTAATCACATGATTCATTTGTAATTAATTGCCCCTAAAATAGGGGGATAAATGTGGGTGGATAATAAGGGATGAGCTTAAGTAAAATAAAAGGTGAACTTGATCCTTCCTAAAAAAGAATGGATGCAAATGTAAAATACTGAGGGGCTCAAGTTTTGGGTTGCCTTTGAGAGAGGAAAATTGGTAAGCTCATGATCCATACTTATGAGTTATGATATAAGGTCCAAGCCAATTGAAAGTAAACTTCCCCAATTGATTTTATCTATATTAGTAACATGTTGATTTTACTTTAGGATGAAGTCTTTAATAGTGAATTCTCACACTTTATGGTGTTTGTTATAGGCACACTTGATATGCTCTTGGTAGACATGAAGATGGGTGAGGGGATACTAGGTGACATTCATTAAGTTTTCTCCAGCTGGGTTAAATGATGATGATAATAATCTCTCTTGAAAATGATATATTACAAAGATATGAAAAGAGAGGGTATCCAGATTTCAAGAGGTAAGACATCCTCTACTCCAAACACAAGAGAAAATGGGGGTAGCTCCCATAGGGATTCTAATACTAGTATGATATACCCATAAATAAAATGGGATGTGAAAATGTCAATCCTAACTTGATTCATTAACCATTTTGGTTAGCTTGTTATTAAGAGTTTTATCAGAGGCTTCTATCTATATATTAGATTAAGGGTGATAGGGTGAGGAAAAACTTAAATTAATACTTAATGCATCACATCGACCCTAAAATTACTTATTTTAAAGGACTTAACATTATCAGTGATAATCTTATGAGGAACACTGAAGTGGTAAATGATGTGATGGTTGATAAAGTTGACAATCCTCTCCACTTTGTTTGAGACTAGAGGAATAGCCTCTACCCACTTGGTAAAGTACTCAATTGTGGTGATGATAGAATGGTGTCACTATGAGGAATGGGGATTAATTTCCCCAATGAGGTCTAGACCCCATTGTGAAAAGGGCCAAAAATTGATGGAAAAATGAAGGCTGTGGATAGGTGCATGATGAAAATTAGCATGTGGTTGGCACTTAACACACTTTTTTACATAATCATAGTAATCTTGGTTAAGAGAAGGCTAATAATAATTGAGATATAGGATGCACTTAGGTACAACAAGGCCATTAAAATGACCCCCATAGACACCATCATATATTTCTTTGATAGAATGAGAGGCTTAATGATTGCATAGGCAATGAAAGAGGAGGCCATTGAATCCACAATTATAAATAATTATTACCATTATGGTATATCATGGGGTACTCAAAATAAATTATCTTTGAGCATTCCTAGAGATTCCAGAGGGAATAATGCCAAGGATGAGATAGTCAAAGGTTTGTTGATATGAAAGGTCAGGTTGGGTTTCCTTAACATTAAAAATGGTGGGAGAATATAGTTTGACATAGGATGGTTGGGTAAGTATATTTATAACAATAAATAACTTAAAATCTAAGGGGGGTAGATGGTATTTGAGATGCAAGGGAAGCCATGGTGTCGGCAAACTTATTAGTAGATCGCGAGGTTGATTGGATGTGGTAGTGATCAAATGATGCTAAGAGTTTGTCATATAATTGATTATAATTTTAAAAACATCATTCTTAAACTAGTAATAAATATTTATTTAATTGACCAAAATTTGGGATTCACCAAATACATTGATAATTTTGATTCCTAGGGATAAGGTTGTTTGATGGCCTATCACTAGGGCTTCATACTCAGCCATATTATTGATACATTCAAAGTCAATATTGAAGGACAAAAGAAGAGGTTAACCATCAAAAGGGATAAGTATGATACCTACTCCCCCACCAAATTAACATTTTGATCCATTGAAGAACATGGTGTCTTGATAAGAGAAATCTACTTGAGATAGGGCCACAATGGACTCATCAGGGAACTCAAGAGGAGGAGGTTGATTATTTACTAATGGTTCTTTAGCCAATTGGTTGGAAAATGAATTTCCATTAATTAAATTATGTTGAAGGAAATCAAGGTTAAATTTTTCTAAGAGAATGAGCCACTTGGCTATATGTTAGTTTTGATATGCTTGGAGTGCATGTACTTGAGTGAGTCAGTGTTGGTGATG
>JARHVA010005158.1:0-167500 GCA_037957365.1 Torreya grandis
GATATCATTGAGGGCATGTCATAGAGGAATAGCTTCCACATATTTCATATGTTCAAATTATAGTGGGGGCATGTTATGGAAACATGTTCTCTACATTTACACCAATTATTAGATTCTTTACATTGTAGTGGGGGCATGTTTTGGAAACATGTTCTCCACACTTACAAAAAAACAATATTCTCTAAATTTGATGGGTAGGGAATGTCATGAGAACATGTCCTCCACACTTGCACAAATTTTGAAATTTGCCATGTTTCACAGTTATATGATTCAGATACACATTTTTGGCAACATTCTATACATTGGTACCATTATTTCACCTAGGTTTCCACTTGAGACAAAAATGAGGTGCACATGTCAAATTAAGGGTACCTATATTTTTCAAATTCAATTAGCTTCTAGATTTTAAACTATTATGGACTATTATCATACCCACGATGGACTTTTATGGATTGTAGTTAACCAATATACTATAGTATTTAGTTCACCTTTTGGTAAGGTTGAGGTGATTAAATCACTTAGTATTACCAAGTTTATAATTTGGAAATCATTAAAATAATTTGAATTTGATAAATTTATCAAATAAAATGATTAAATCATCCACCCTCACTAGATATATATTTTTTGATTTGATTAGATGACTCATAGTCACCAGGTTATAAGTATGATTGGGTTTAGTGATTTAGTTAGATCAATTATCATGTGAGACTGAAATATTCATCTAGATTGAAGCCATATTGCTCTCTCTCTCTCTCTCTCTCTCTCTCTCTCTCTCTCTCTCTCTCTCTCTCTCTCTCTCCTCTCTCCTCTCTCTCTCTCTCTCTCTCTCTCTCTCTCTCTCTCTCTCTCTCTCTCTCTCTCTATGTGTGTGTGTGTGTGTGTGTGTGTGCACACACGTGTGTGTGTGTGTGTGTGTGTGTGTGTGTGTTTGTGTGTGTGTGTGTGTGTGTGTGTGTCCACGTGTGCACATGTGCATATGTGTACATGTGTGTACACTTCCATGCTTTAAATTTATCCTAACCTCAACTCTAGGGATTCATAATCAATCATTTCTTCAAATTAAATTCCAAAAAACTAGTAAGGTTTCATGGATACATACGTGTATTCCTAACCTTACTTTCTTTACTTTTGATCATTTCAAATTCTTTCAATTTCATATTATATGCCTTGATTATATATTGTAATGGGATCTTGGATGTAGGTTAGTCACCAAAAAATCACTCAAGTTGGGATCACACCAAGATAAGGTGTGTTATACACACCCACGGTATGCATATATTTTCTTTTCAACTAGTAATTTCATTACTAGTTTAAAGCGAGGTATAGATACTAAATCTAAATTATATAACACCTCAGTATTATATATTTGGTAAATAAATATCATGGTTATACCATTCATATTTAAGACCTTCCTGATGTTGAAAGGCTCATGTCCACTATTTCTTTGTGTCAATTTGCTTATCTCTTATTTTTACCATTGTTATTTTAATGATGAGGCCTTATATCATGTGAAAAATTATCTAAATTTGATCATTATCCTTCTTTATCAGTTTTGTACATGTACACATTTCTTAGCTTCTTGGACACTTGTGTTCCATCTAAATGCTTATGTTGACTCAAGTATACCATTTTTAGCTAATTTTATAGTGCCCAAAGTCATCCAATTTAAAAATGAAAGATATCCTAAACTTAATCCTAAGTGATTTAGTGCAATTTATTTTAAAAAAGGATTCATATATATACAAGATCAACCCTCATTCATTCACAACCTAGAAAATACCAATAATTCACAAGGTAACTTACCAAAAAGCACTCAATCTAAAATTCAAGTGAGAAAAAAATTACTACTCATCCTTACTTCCATATCATTCATATGATAAATATTCCCCTAGGTCTGAGGTACTAAAGGAACATCTCATGAGCCATATTTTCTAAGTTTCAAGTTAGGTCACGATATGTACTTTCTTCTCATATCGTATCCTTATGCACACATAAACCAACATGTAGGGGATATCTATATAATTAAGATCCCCTCTTTAGATTATTAGCCATGTAGTTAGTGCCAATTCAAAGAGGGGTCCTTGGGATAACTCAACATCATATGCCCACTAACCCATTTTTCCCTTAGTCACTCAAAGGATGAGGAAGCTAGGGTTTGATAATTTGATAAAGAGTGATATCATGTGTGCATGAAATGAAAGAACCAAAATAAAGGTGAAAAGACCCATAAGGTTCCAATTGGTCACATCCAAATATAGTAAGTATTCTATACAAGACACCTACATCCAATTTAAACTCAAGTATCGATGAAACCATCTATATCCAATACAAGTGTTCAATGCCATAGAGCACAAAATTCTAGAATATGATGATTATTCCAAGATCTTGATCTAGTCCACTTTAATCTAGTTTTAGCTTTGATCTACATGCACACAATAAACCAGATAAGTTCTATTATTTTCAATGCATTTCAATATCAATCAATAGTTTTAATTTATATTTTTAGTATATCTTAGTATTTAAATTTATAATATTATTTATTTGGTTTTATAAATTAGCTATAATGTTATAGATATTTTATCACCCTTGTGTTTATTCATTTATATATACTTAACCCTAGATATCCCAATATAAAATAATTTACGATTAAACACTATGTACAATCAAATTTTTTATTATTTAAATTATTTCAACACTTATAAATGATATTAAGTATAATACTTGTGTAAGTTCATGATGTTCATGGTTTTTTTTTTTGAGATTTTCATTCTTATGTATATAACTAATAATCTCATGTACCCACTTATTTTGTAATCATAAATGGAACCAAATAATTAGATTTGAATTTACCCTTATTTTTAATATATGTATTTGCATTTTTCTAATATTCATTTTAAACTAGATCTCCCACTTGTAATTCTTGATTGTGAAAATTTTTACCATGTGCCCTTTTAGTTCGATCTTGATGGAGTTGAATATGTTGAATAGATTGAATACACTTTCCATCAAATATTCTTAATTCATCTAATTATTTTTATTAATATTCATTATATTTGATTATATGTTTAACCGAGACTCATAAGGATGAAATTTCTAATTCAAGTGGTGAGATTGATTACATTCCATAAATAAGAGAGTATGGGGTTGATTTTTTCAATATACCAAACTTTTAAGATATGCCCAAATTCTATAAAAATCATGATTGTCCAAATTTATTCCATGTTTTGTAATTATTTTTCTCAAAATATTAATAAGATTTTTATTTATGGCTTATTGTTGACTATGAATTTGTAGACAATATGGTGCAGAAAATCGATGACAAGGTTTTTGTTTTTCACAAAAAAAATTAAATATTTTATTTTTGATAGATTGTCAATTATCTATAAAAATAATTTATGGAAGTATAAACCTATAAATAATGTGTCTTTAATAATTGGAAGATATATTCACCTATAGTGGACTATAAAGGAATGGATTCAACCTTTTTTTTTAAAGTATTATGTAGTGATAATGATAAACTTGTGACCATATGTTGATCTTGTATTGATTTTCCCATTTAGATAAAAGAGAAAAAAAAAAACTCTAAATAAAATGGCCAAGTTAAAACAATGGGTTTAAATTCATTTGATTGAGCATGGTTAAGGTTTTTATGATTTTGAAATTTTGGAGAATTGTTTTCATGCTCATGATAGGCTTGTTTCATTATAGTCCAATAAAAACCTTATCTTAATAGTTTATGATACATAAATTTCTAACCAAAATTACTAGCACATGAACTATAATGAAATTCAAGTATTGTTAGTTTACCTCCTTCCTAATTTAAACATCAAATTAATTGCCCCTGAAATGGTATTTTGAATAAGGACCCACCAATAAGAATATAACAAGTATATTCAAATTATAATTTCCATTTTCATTACATATAACATTATATAGCATTGTTGCTTTGTATAAGAAGTTATATATAGATCCTCTTAAGTTTATATTATAACTATTTTATAGTAAAAATATCATGATTATCATTGATATCAATAGTATTTAATGAAGTGACACTAGCCATAAAATCTACATGTTGATTATCTTTTCAAGGGATAATTTTTATAAATTTTTTTTAAAAAATGTACCACTAACCATTATACTAATTATTTATATGGAATAATTTTGCCTTCTTTTATTTTGCATATGTCTACCACATTATTAAAAAAAATTAAGAATTTCCATATACTTATAACATTTTATTTTTAATGTGCATGTTGTATATAAGCCCAATATGATTTTAATAAAGGTAAATGCTTTTAACTAGAGCTATTAAATGGGACAACACTTTTGATTGAAGTTATAAACTATAATTAAAAGAGATATTCAAAGATGCAAAAATAATAATAACAATTAATAGTGACAACAAATCTTGAACAATGAGAACACTATGGACTTACATAAGAAATGAGAGTTAGATAGCAATTTGAGTCAAGACTTTCATGTCACTACAAAGAGATCCTATAATAATATTACTCTGCCATGAGATAAATAAGTGAAATTGCACTTAATTCATGAGTTCCATAGCCATCTACCTCATTGGAGGATTTTCTATGGATAATACAACCCTTTTATATAGTTAGCAACAAAAAATAAATAAAAACACAAAAAAACACCAAGAGATAAGGAAAAAACCATGAAAGAGAACCCAAAAAATAGCTTAAAATTTTGATAGATTTAGAACTATAGGTCATCTCCAAAACTAGAAGAGGTAGACATGAAAAAAATGTGAATAATTCAAAACTCCTTAGATCCTCAAAATAAAATATTAAGGTCCTCATTTCCTAGACTTAATATAAAATTTAAACCATTATAGTCCTAGAATAATTTGAGTCCCCTTTCCATTGTCTTTGTTTACATCCTTATTTCAAACTTACTTTTGACTGTGTTTTCCTTTTTATATTCCATGAATTAATTTTCTATTTTTTTGGCAATCTTTGTTGTTCTAGAACACAATTGGTTACCGAGATCCTTACATGATGAAGGAGAGATAACATTTAGATATAAAGGATAATAATATGAGGAAGAAGTATATTTATGATTACCATCACCTTTTAATAATTCTTCAACAATATCATCCTTTAGTTGTTCTAAATTTTTTCAATGATCATCAAGAGTACATAGAATAATTTCTTCTTCAATCTCTAAATTTTCACCATATTTTTCTCCCTTGAGACTTGCATAAAAAGAGGTTTTCCATTCATATATTATCAAGTAGAAAGGGAACATCCATGGTTCCTAATAGAGAGGAAGGGTTGTCCAGGACCACTTTTTTGCTTCAGGTATTACATTATTCTATAACATGATATGGTTCTCAATTGTCATTTATATAAAGATGGTATTCGTATGTCTAGTAATCCTCATTATGAGATTGGTTCTATTACATTGGGTCTTGTGGATCCTTATTATTGGTGTTATTCTCATAGAAGGGTTTTAAATGATTCATAAAAGGGTTTGGTAATGTGTCTATCAAGAGTCATTTTAAAACCATACAATTTTTTCATGGTCTAATATCATATTTTATTATGTTCTTCTCCTCCCATATTTCTAACATTCTACTCAAAGTTGAGTTGTCTTTTACACTATATTTTTTAATTTATATTGAACTCAGCTGATCTATTTTCTTTCATATCTTCTAATTGCTTTACTTGGTAGGTTAGAGTTGTGTCTAGTGAAATATTTTATGATAGTTTAGGCATACCAATGATGATTTTTTAATTTGTATCCTTTAAATCTAGATACCAAATTGGGAATATATATTGATGTTTCATACTTTGTATTATTATTTTTATAGGAAAATATCAAAATATATGCAACTGGCATAGGTTCACTGTGAGGTGTAATGAAAGTAATATTCACACAGACACCTATGACACATTTATATCCATCAAAAAACATTATCCATGTTCCATTATCAACATTATAGGAATTTAATTAATCTCTAAAATCATCATTAACTTATATTTCATTTATTAACATAACTACACCGAGTTTATCTACTATAACTTGTCCTTTCAATGATCTCTATAAAATAAATTTTAGGTTGAATTATGTAAGTGACATGACTGATTATTAAATATGTCATGATAAATTTTATTTATATGTGGTAAATCTTATAGGATACACATTTTTAATAACTTTGGTTTCATTTTTTAACACATAATTTCATAACTTTTGCATTTCAAAAACTAATGTGAAACATAACTTTTCCATGATACTATAATTATGTTCATAATCATCCAAAGTATTAATGACATAATATATTTCATGTTATTTGTGATCATCATCATACTATTCCAATAGATCCCCCAAATCATTATTTTTAGTAGAATCATATAATAATAAGGGCCTGTCAAGAATAGACAACATGAGAATAAGTGGTTTCAATAAATATTATTTTATAATAACAAAAAATAAAATAAAATTTTCATCCCATTCAAATTGTTTCTCCCTTTTCAATAATCATGTAAAAGGTTTCTTTTATTTTCAAATTGAGCCACAAAATTTTGAATTGCCTTAATATTTCCTTAGAAGTATCATAATTTATTTAACTAGTTTGGTGAAGGCAAGTCAAAAATAACTTTTGTTTTTTTAGGATATAATTTATGCCTCATTGATTTTTTATATATACTGATAATTTGATAGAAGTGACACCAAATTCATGTTTATATGGATTCAAGTGTACATTATATTTGTGTAAATGCTCAAAGATTTGTCATAAATCAATGGTAAGATTTTTTTCAATCTTTATATTTATCTAATAAATCATCTACCTAGTCTTCCACTATCTTGTGTTTGTAATAATGGAAAATATGCATTATAGTTCATTGATAAGTAGCTATAAAATTATTTAATCCAAAAGTCATGATTGTATAGTAAAATAAGCCCCAAGCTATAGTAAATTAATTTTTGATTGGTCGTCAAGATTAATTTTGATTTGATTATATCATATAAAATCCATCCATAAATGATAACATCCCATATCCTATTGTAGAATATACAATCATGTTGATATTTGGTAAAGGTAAGTCATATTTTAGACAAGACTTATTTAAATCATAATGATATTTACAAAATATGATGTCTCCATTATGTTTCAAAATAGGGACTATATTGGCTAACCATGAAAGATGATCAACAGTCCAATAAATCCCAATTCCATTAATCATTCAATTTATTTATTTATTAATAATGCCAATTTATAATGCGTCTTTCATATTTTTTATTTGGTGGGTTATGTATTTGGATAAAATATAATATTATACATTACGAATGCACGATCTATTCTAACCATGACTGAATAAGCCCAAGTAAATGATTCTCAATAATCTTTTAAAACTTGTCACAAATATATATCTTCCTTGTTTTGTAACAAAACTACTAAAAATACTATTCATGGACATTTATCTATGCCAAAATCAGATTTGATTATTTCTTCATCAAATAAAGTTGATTTGTATTCCACATAGGGTGTTTTAGGAATAATTTATGGACAATTAAGTTGGACTTGTGTATTAGATTCATAATTTTCTAATAAATATTCATGAACACTATAATGAAACCTATTATTATGGTTAAGGGAGGGATAACCTTATATGTACCCAAATATTCTTCAATAACATTGTCATTATAATATTCATCCAACATTGGATGTTTTGGTGAATATATGTCATCTATCATGACTAGATATACCAACTGTGATGTTAATGCACAATGAACCTCTTGGGTTAGCCCAGGTTGTGATTTGATGAAATGTTTATACATATTAATTTTGTGGATGATATCCTCTTTTACTTACATGACTGATTACAATAACCTAGTCCTTGTTATCCTTTTATTTGATTTGTTTGAATAGGATAAAAAATAACTTGAGCATGTTCATCTAATCTTTGTCTTGTCTATGCCATTACTTTTAGATATGTAAACCCAAATCCATACTGACTCTATTCATTTGATGATTATTTTGGAGTAGTAGATGTATTTAGAGATTTTCATGATTTTTTTTGGCATGTATGTACATATCCAAATTATAAGGATCTTCATGTTGCATCATTGTACAATACTTGAATTTTTATTTATACAATGGGAATGTGTAAAGGTATCCTTGATAACTAAAATTTAAACATTCATAATGATTAAATGTTATGACATATATTTAATGAATCCATGGTCTTCTCAATAATATATTTTAACTTATATAATTTGGTAAGTTGTATCTACTATTCTAGGATCCAATGTAATACTCAAAAACTTGTACATTCAAAGGAAATGCATTGTAATTCTTAATTTGAGAATAATTCTTAAGGATAAGGTCTTAGGAAATTTGAATCACCTCAAATCTAAGCCAAATATTTATTTTACAAATGGTTAAATCTATATCACATATTGCATGCATTGAAGGAGAAGTAATTATACACATACACTAATGGCAAGAACTACATGTGGTCTAACTTCACTTCCTAGAATATTAGATATGTAAGAAGTGTAGATTCATACAATGGGGACTGGTTTAGCTCAGCTCAACCCACCTTTCTTCCTCTCTTATAAGCCTAATTTTATCATTACTATTATAACTAGGGTTTCAAATGAATCAGACATAATTATAAGAGTCACACACAATTAGACCTAGAGATTACAAACACAATCATATTATAAGTAGTGACACTAGTTCGTACCTAACTAGAAGTGTGATATTCACAAAAATAGAACTATCATATTCAAAGCATAGAAACTTATGTCTAATCTAAGGCTAATGATACCATCTAGGCATAAAAAAATATCCAAATCCTAATCTGAATTGACTATAGTGTGGTTCCATTCCTACCTTACTACCTTCCTATAGTCCCAATCCACTATAGACTAGTTAACTACTATCTTATCCCTTTATTATAATTTCCTTATAATCTATTACTTTGATATTTAGACTTAAATTTTGGACTTAATTTTTTAATAGGTTTATTACTAATAATAAAATAGTATGATTAATTATGGATAAAAGGATATGATGGGTTCATGAAGTGGTTGAATAGTTGGGAGGGTTAGGGGTGGGGGGTTTTATTGATATATAAGATATAGATGAGGTACATTTATAGGGCTTATAAGTCACTATATTCCCTTTTACTTTCTTTTATGATCTATAATTTATATCTCAACTTTATCATGGACCTATTTTTATTTTTCTAAGGATAACCATTGTTATTGTTTTGTCTTAATTTAGATTATATTTTAAATTAACCCTAATTAAGATAAATTGAATATAATAAATAGAGTGTTGTAAATATAATTTATACAATTAAAATGAAATTAAATAACTAAATTATATAAGGTGAAAATAATTAAAAGAATGATAACTATGAAAATGACTCACAAACTTAGTTGTGAGTGCCTGATTGTTGACTGTGTTAAATGACAGATTATTGAAATAGGAAATTGGGGACTATAACTCTAAGTGCCTAGAAACAATAACTAAAAATTTTGAAGTATAGGATCATCAAAATAAGGATATAATCAACTCTTACTACTGTACTACATGGTTAATCTTATATTTTGATTAAAAAAATCATGAATTTATAATATACTCTAAGGAGGGAAATTAAGTCCATGTAGTTCTCCCACTTAGAGTGCTTTATTCAATTGTGCTTATTTGAATATATGAATTCATCTAAGGATGGAATTAATATTTTATAATTCTTTTTTTTGGGATGGATAAAATAGACTTGGGACCTGTCTAATGACTACTTGAAATTCTTGGTATCAAAATTGAGAAGAATGGAGAAGCTTTGATCATTATAAAACATTGTAAATATGCCTATATTTTGAAATTTCCAAGTTAAATAAAATGTGAATTGAGTGTGAATTTATACGAATCCAAAATGGGAAATCACATGATGGGAAGCCTAAAAACATGGAAGACAAGGTAAGGGAGTATTTAATTTTAAAAATTGATAGTTATAGAGCTAAGGATAATAACATCCCATAAGGACAAGAACACTTCCCACTATCAGCCCCATTATATGTTAAGGGGAAATACTATTAAAACTATCATAACATTTAAAAGCCAAGGATCACACCATTCTTATAACCTTATAAAGGTAACAAGCAAGATAATGTCTCTATGCTTGCTTGGCTAGTACACAATAAGTTGAATTTTATCTCACCATTTTTAGACTAACAATATGTTCTGCACATCCTATGCCCTACTTTCTCCTGGGAAAATGTGCATAATAACACTTCAAAACAACATGATTCAAAAATAAAATAATATCAGTCTCGTCAAAGGTATATAATAATGTAACAATTATAATTAACTTATAATTCTTAATCTATAATTAATATATAATTCAAGGATCACCACTCCACATGGTCTAAGTTCACAAGTTAGGTAAATTAGTGAGTCTAAAAATTCTCAAGTGTAAATTAGATAACTAACATCTCAATTAAAAAACTCTAAATATACCCTCACATGGTATAAATAAAACACCACAACCCAAGTTTCCAAAATCTCTACATACTTACCAAACTTGTAAGAGTTTTACCATAGCCTACTTCCACAACTAGAATGAAAATACTAACTACAAAAAATTATCAATCCATATAATCCTATAAATTATATCACAACAAGAAGTATAAGACATTATCCCACAAACTCAATGGAATATGTTCAAAACAATATTTTAGAAACAACTTCCCATTTAATGGAACACTAAATCAACATCGTATAAATCCTCTTAGTAGGCTTATAATGATGTCAAATTAAAGTGAGAGAGTGAAAAATCACTTCTATGATAAATATGAGAGATGACACTTCTTCCTAATCCTCATAAACACATTGGGTTCCAACTCATGAGCTAACTCATATCAAATTGGAGTCCCCAACCAAAATGATTATACTCCACTACAAGGAGCATTCCCATAGCACTAGGTGGTGCCAATATAAAAATGGTCTTATAGGATTCCCACTCCTAGGATTAGTGATTATAATATACAAAAAAATTACACATATACTTAAGTGAGAATCATCCCATGATTTCTAAATACTCACAAAACACAAATGGTGAAGGTAACTTTCTTACTAATAAAGATGCAATAATACTCAAGATGTTCAATCTAAGTGATCAAACTATGGTAGGAATCTGATGTTCATGATTCAAGAACTATGTTATGTACCCACCTACCCAAACCTTGATTACAACTAATGCCATCGAGACACTCAATAAACCAACCCTTTAACAACACTAAGAGGGTATAAATGATCCTAAGGGTACACACTCAATGTACTATACACATTTCACTATTCTCCTTTTGGATAAATAAAGGATATGCAAATGCTAATGGACTCATTAGGTGTTAGAGTTTGAACCACAAATTTGATACCACATGTAACAACCTTGTTGGGATCTAACTAGAAATAAATGAGTTTTTTCATTTAAACATGTATAATATAAATATATTACACCAAGAGAATCTCATGATATATCATACAAAATAATCTAAGTGTGATAAATTTAAATGAAGTATACCGCATCATTCATTATTGACCACTATCATCATAAGAAACACATCAAAATACAAATATAAAAGGTAACTACAAATAGCTAGCAATGGCTGGTATAACATATAGCCATTATTGTCAATCCATAGTAAATAAGAAATTACATCTCTTTATGATAATGTTATTGATAATGAATACAATATAATACAATATACATATATAAGAATACATGGCTCCCTAGAGCATGAGTTTCATAAACTCTCTATAATCTGTGGCAATCTCAAGTGTTGTCTTAATAATAGTACTATTGTGAGGAGGGAGAGAATCATCCAAGAAATTTTACACACAAACCATAAACCAACAATCCCTCACACTAATCCCATCAAGGAATATCCCTCCATTCATGAATGAATAGATAGTGATGGCATAAGAATCTAGAGAGACAAGCTAGTACCCATGTGTTGTATGATTTCTTAAACTAAACATGTAATGTATCATAAAAAATCCATCTTATTATAAGATATCACACAAAAATGTAAATCATAATCATGAAATGACAATGTCTCACTAAATATTACTTTGGAATTTTTTTTAAAAAAATAATAAATAATAATGATCTATAGATCAATCAAAATTAATATACACCACTTGGTCAAATTGAGTTCATCTGGCATTGTGATGCTAGTGAAATATATCTCACTCCTGACTAAGTATCATCAATGCAATATT
The DNA here is from genome assembly GCA_037957365.1 of Torreya grandis. NCBI lineage: Eukaryota > Viridiplantae > Streptophyta > Pinopsida > Cupressales > Taxaceae > Torreya > Torreya grandis. The sequence continues at coordinate 12,257 of JARHVA010005158.1, forward strand.
GGTTAACATAATATAACCAAAAGATTCATACAATTTACATCCTACTATCAATCATATCACATAACATGCTAAGCATAGGTTTAATAAAAAATCATACATTTATCCCATCAAATGTATGAATGAATCTCACATTATTATCTATCCCATACTAGAAATAATGACTATAGTTTATACCACCTAGGTGAAATACACATTTAGATACAGATTCCAACTACCACAATTAGTTTATAGACATACTACACCCTATGATAACCCATATTACCATATTCTAGTGTCCTAAGACATAAATACTAATTTTACATAATCAGTCATAATAAACTAGTCATTAATACATGGAAACATAAGATTATACTCAATTAACTAGATATAACAAAAAAAATCTCAACTCACATGAACATAAAATAATCCATTATATAATTTTATAAACTCATAGAAGTTAAATTCCCATAAATTAAGGTCATGTTGTTTGTCATACAACATAGCATTCTTAGTAATAACCAACATGCATACATCTATTTTGTAAATCATATGAATGTATCTAGACATATTAATTATAGTTTGTACCACCTAGGTATAACATATATTTAGACTATCTTTTTCAAACATAATACACTCTATGACATCTCATAATATCATAGTTTATTACACCTGAGAACACTACCCAATCATGAACTACCAATCTTATAGTTTCAAGAATCAAATGTCTCTTAATCGTAATAATAAGAAAGCAAATATGGTTTATACCAACTGAGTATAATCTATGTATAGATGCATACATCTGATTTTCCCTAAGTAAATAGTACATTTTATGATAATCACTATTATCATAATCTATTGCTACACTATTAAATTTTATTAGTAATTCATAATAAAGACAGTCATAATTATCATAAAATCAGAGTCCTTTGTTAAAACAATTAGTTATATCTTAAGCGGTTATATGCAAGTAATTAGTTTCCCATTCCTTAAGATCATATAATTTACTAAATAACATTACTATAACTTATACACACACATAATGGTGTACTATTATATGTTATATATGTTTTTGATAACTTGTAAATTTTAAAATACTCACAATATTTACCACTCACTAGTATTCATTACTATGTATGTATGTAATATGTGTGTGTGTGTGTGTGCGCGCGCGTGCGTGCGTGCTCACATGTGCACGTGTGTACGCGTGTGCATGTGTGTGTGTGTGCATGCATGTGTACTAATAACCATAATTTTTTTAGAGAACCAACTATATAAGTTATGTCTCATGTTAACATAATCCTTCATTTAACCAGCTTGTCACAATTTTAATCAACTATGTTCATGTATTTATAAATTATTGACCATGGGATTATATGGATTCTTTTAACACTATAGACATAATTACACCTCTATATACTATATATATCAGTACCTAAATCCTTATATTGATATATTTAATTTATAAATATATAATAACTTGTGCATCTGTGACATGAATTATATATAAGTACTCGATCAATGTATAAAAACTCACTAAGAGAATGTTTTATTTGTTGGATACCTAATTAACTAAGAGAATCAATAATTTAATTCTCTCTATCAAAATGACATGACTGTGGAAGAATATGATGTATGTTTCTTAAGATTACTTATGTACCTAAGATACATCCAAGATGAGCTTACTAAGGCTAATAGACATCTTATTGGACTTTTAGCTGCAATTGGATGTCAGGTGTGAAATTTTGAACACACTACTTTGACTGAGGCCATGAGGAAGACTCTACTAATAGAGAAAGAAGTCATGAGAATCAAATTTCATGAGCTAAAAAAAGCTCAAAGGGATGTTCAAAGGAAAGGATTCACCCACTATCCATATGGTAGTTCTCAACATCATATAATGGAGTATCAACAACATGGTAAAAATGATTGCCCATAAAATTGGTGCTAGGGTGGAAACTTAGAAACTGATCTTACAAGAGGCATGGGTGATGAACCACAATAAGGACAATAGAATTATGTTTAAGAGAAGGAAAATGAGACTAGATATAAGTTAACCAAGAAAGGATATCCTAACTCAACCACATCAAATTATAAAATAATTCTCTCATTAAATCTATTTTCGTAAGTTGTTGGAATGGTTATGTAAGTTGTATTCTTTTATAGCTAAGTCATTGCATGTTTATTATATAAGTTTTTATATTATAGTAAAGTGACTTATGTATTGTGTTTTATAAAATAGGAATGTTAATATTACATATAAAAGAGTGCCTAATTCACTACATGAAGTTATGGATTGTTACATACATATATATTTGGGTTTTTTCAAATCAATTATATTTAGTAGGTAAGTAAGTTCATTGTATGCAGATATATAATTGGTTGTATATATAACCCATTAAAATTATTCATAGCGATGGCTAAGATATTATTTCTATATTTTTATAAGTAAATCAATGTTAAATGTCATTCTCTATAAACATAGATAGAGAATCATAATTGCTAGATATCCTTAATACTATGTTGCATAATCATTGTATAATTGTATAACACATAATCTGAATAAAATCATTGAGTTTCATAGTCTATGACACAACAAATGGTATTATAATTATCATAGATAATCGCAATGAAGTTTTAAATATATTTTGTCTATATAAATAGTGAAATAGACTTATTATATATATATATATATATATATATATATATATATATATATATATATATATATATATATATATATATATATCACCATAGATAATCAATAGATTTACCTATTCTTTATCTTTCAAGGTTTCCCAAATTTAATCTTCATCCATAAGCATAAGCCATAATTATATATTTAGAGATCAAGCATAATCCATACTTATATATACGTATTCTCGAATTTCATACTTATATATATTCATTTGTCTTAAAATACATAGAAATTTGACAAATCTCCATACAAAATTTTAAATAAATCACCTTCTTCCTTAACGATGTCCATACAGAACTAGGTAGGTTACACCTATCTCTTCTACCTTTTCTTGGCTCCTTCTTCTCCAATTCTCCTTTTTTTTTGTTCTTCTCTCTATTCTACATGCACCCTCATTTTTAACTTTTCTTCCTTTTTAAGAATGTGTCACTATTTTTTTAAAATATTTTTATTTTACTCTGTAATCCTTTTGCCTTTATTTATTGTACACAATGATTATTGTATTTTTATTTTTATGCTATACACATACTTTCCTATTAATCTTGATTTATTCCTTTTAGTTTTATTTTTCCAGCATTAACTATTTTTATTCCATATATTCATCTTCTTCCCCTTTTTTTATTTAGATAATTTCTTCTCTTTTCCTTATTTTTTTCCTCCAAGATATTAATTATCATGTTTTATTATAATAATCAATAATTTTGATAATTAAATTATCACCATCCATTTCATAAGTGTTTAACGATAATTTCCTAAATCAAAACCCAAATTTAGTCTAATTTAGCAAATCACATTTCTAATAGCCTTTAATGGACATAATCACAAGTCACGTAAGGAAATTTTTTTAGAACTCTTAAACTATGCTAGTAACCATGTTAGATTAGATAATGCAAATAAAATCAAAACATGTAATGCTAACCATTTATTATGCATCTAGCCATGTGCTACCTAACATAGTGTGTGTAGGGTTCTAGCTAATTTATCTACCATACTTTGGCATCTCCATCTACATCACCCTCTCTGATGATGCTCTCCTTACGTCACACTCTAAGGGATGAGTTCTCCTATGTCAAAATCATAACAAGTAGGTAGTTAGACCATTATAGAATTATATACATTCATCATAAAATATAGTTAAAATAAAAAATCAACATGATCATAAAGTAAACATATACTTACAAGTAACTCACATCAATGTAATCATGTAACCTAAGCAATATCTTACTATCCCATAACAACATATATCTTAAAGCTTAGTTAAAAATTACCAAATCTAAATTTGTCAACTATAAATATCCATGGATAATCAGATAGTTTACTTGGTGAGAAATTAGGATGTAACATATTTCAAAATTTCAAATGCACTGGTGGATACCACATTCTATTGAAAGGAATTATTCTTCAATAAAAAAATTATTTGTGTTTCTGTCCTACCATAATTTTTTGCAATTAACCAATATTAACCTTTGATCCATAAAAAATTTTGTTAGTGTTTGATTATTTTATGCACTTCCATTTGACCATACCCATGATCTTATCAGGGTCATCTTTTATTCCTTCATAGAAAAAATCTATGAGCAATTTAGTCAACCTCCTTAATTCCAAAAGCACACTTGGAAGGCTTAACATACAACTAATGTTATGCTATAATGAAAATTAATTTCCATGAAACATTCTTCAAATTTTTTCTTTATTATTTAAATGCCATAAAAATATATCAAGACAAAGTTCAATAAATTTGGTTAAAAGATAGGGTTCATCAGACTCTTAAACGTAGAAGGTATATTTCTAAGGCTAAATAAAATCACCATAAATTCATAGTGTCCATAATTAGTTTTCAAAGTTGTATTATGTATATCCTCATCTTTTATTCCTATATGATAATAACATGAGTAATGATCAAGTTTCAAAAACTATGAATCGCCATGTAATTCATCTATTAAATCATCAATTACATAAATCAGAAACATTTTTTTATGGTGTAATTTTTAATTTCCCTCATCCTTTTTACACACCATCATGACTAGATAAGAATAATCACTTTTTTAGGTCATATAATTCTAGCAATGAAACATTATTCCACCATACTCTAAATTTAACTCTTGTGTGTGTGTGTGTGTGTGTGTGTGTGTGTGTGTGTGTGTGTGTGTGTGTGTGTGTGTGTGTGTGTGTGTGTGTGTGTGTGTGTGTGTGTGTGTGTGTGTGTGTGTGTGTGTGTCTATATATATATATATATATATATATATGGGTACCTATAAGGCCATATGTTAGGTGGTTAGATCAATGGTACCATATAAATTTCCTATTATCCATTTTGGATGTTATTCCTTTTAGTATATCTTCAAAGACTGATGAATGACCTCTAAATTTTGATGAGGATCATAAATGTCCCTCATCTAGTTACTTATTTCTCTTAAAACACCACCTTATGTTACCATCCACACCCTTTTGGCCCAACAATGATGATATTTGAACATACTATATGAATATTGTATATGTAAATTATTTTTCTATTGAATTTTTATGGTATTACTAATTGAAAACTAAGAATGTACGATATACTTATTTCAATCTTTTTTACATGCATCCAAAAATGATAATAATCTATAAATTTGTTACCAACTTATAGAAACTAGTTGTGTGAGCACCTACAACAACTAGATATGACTATGTGAACACTTGTAGCAATTGATTATGACCTAGTGAAAACATAAAGAACCTAAACTATGTGAGCACCTTTATACAGTACTATAAGTACATATAGTTGACCATGACGGTTATTTGGTAGTTGGAGCTAAAATTACTCCACTTTGATGGGAGATGAATTATTATTTTAGGAGAAAATTTATTATTTGATTCACACTCCACCATTTGTGGGAGTTGAATGTATTTCTCTAATATATTTCTAGATTCATTCTCTCAATTATTATATGGGGCTGAATAAATATTTTGTGGGGAAAATAGTTATTCTCATATTTCTAAGATCCATTATTTTAGGTATGTTGTTGTAACTGATTCCAAGTATTATTGAAGGTTTTAATTTATTTTACTCATAATTTAGATTTGTGGTTGTAACCCCTTATATATTATGAATCCAAATTATTTTCATCCCTCTATATTTAATATAATGAGATAAATATTTTAAGGGAATGAATAGTTATAATTAAGGAGATAGTTTTCTAGTGTTGGTGTATGTTTGAAAGCTCTCCATACAAATATTTCATATTTATATCTACTCGTTAATGAATTATATATTATTTAAATTAAATAATTCATAAAAATGAAATGATCAAAACTAAATTCCAACCAAGGTAGGGCCTCCTTGTGAGGAGTTGTGGTGAAGATCCCCATCTATTAATTAGCTAGTTTATTTTTGTTTTGATATTAATTTCATTTCTATTTTTGTGTATGCATATTGAATTTATAAAAAGCTTTTTTTTTTCAAATATGTGAATGTATTTAAATTTTATAAAATTACTTTCATTCTAGTGTGGGAGCTTCAAAAATACAAAACAACAAACTATTTATTTTACTATAATTCATTTCTATCAATAGTTATTTTTTGATATTTAAAATTTATTTGAATTGTGCTAATTTAATTTAGGATGTTTTTTTTCTAAAAAAAAACATAGGACCCCAACATTCAAAAGTGACTAGTGTTAAAAATACAATGTTAACACCTTCAAAAAGTTACATCTCTAGGTTGACAATTAATGAAAGTAACACTTCCGATAACTAAATGCCTTCCCCTCATATGACTATGTTGGGTTGTATGCAAGCCTTAGATAATTTAGGTTTAATTGGATATTTTATTTCTCTTATTACAATTTTTTAAACATCTAGCTGTACAAGCATCTTTGTTGGTAGTTTTTTATAATGAAAACTTTTGTGCCACAAACCCATCTTCTCTTTTCTTAGGAATCTTTATCATCTACTAATTACTAACCAACTATGGATACTTTTTATGTATCCCATGTAATTAAAACTACCTTTATTTTTAATGAAAAAACATGAACAATGCTTGTAAATTAAAATAAATCATTCATAAGGGAATGTGACATTTCACTCCCAACTCTAGTCACTCTAATTTGGTCATAGTTAATTATCTTAATTTTTCCCCTATTTCACTTTAATTGAATTGAGAACATAATCAGGACTTATTTATCTACCTCACTCTATTTGAAGCACCTTATGGACCTATTTATTTTCTAAATTTCTATTTTAAACCTATAAAAATGTTTTAAATATTAAAAACACCACTAATTACCTACATAAATAATATAGGACATAAAATTCACATGTTTTCATTAAGGACAAAAATGTCATGTAGGAGAGATTAGTGGCAGACAATTTTTTCCCCTATGTTACATTTCTATCCTTATCCCTTCTAACATATAGTTTTCAAATTTTGAACCTCTCTTACAATTAGTTCCATAATTTTAAGCTAAGTAGCATGAGGATTTCCCCTTTTGTGTTATTATAAAGGCACACTCAAGTCACATATTCTACCACTTGTAAATTTTAATATAGATGTATATTTATATTTGTACATATTAAACAAATCTTCCCTATTCTTCCCAATTCTAATTAGAATAATTTGAATTACTTCTCATATAATTTTGAAGCCTATTTTATTCAATCCAAAGTAAATCATGATCAAGAATTCAATACATCTCTAAATGCATTCATATATGATCTAGAGGTCAATTTTAAAAAGTTTCGATATCATACCTAAGCCTAAACCATTATGAAGAGCCCATCAAGAGCTTTTTACGAGATGTGAAACTTTGAAAACAAAGCTCATATGCTCCTTGTGTAATTGGTCAAAGTTCTAGTCAAAGTAGGTCAATAGGTGGTCAAAGATGGTAAAAATAGAAAAATTGTCCATAATATAATGTTTCAAATCTAGTTCCATGTTGTATATCTCATCACAATCTTTTGGACATATTTTGAACAGACCAAATCTGAGTTTGTATACGAAAGTTATGACCAATCAAGGTTATGGTCAAACCTGATGACATAGCAGTATGGCTTGACCCAAGTCATTAATATTTATAAATTATACATTATTAAATGGGGATAAACATAAACCATCATAAATTCAAGAATAATTATCAACTCATATTTTTAAATGTAATGGATAATTTAAAATCCCATAAAAATCAGGGATGGGATAATTATGAAATTTATTTAAAAAGATTGTTGATAATCATCCCAATAAGAAAAAGTAGACCTCCCACGAGTATATAAAGGGGTGAGGGTTATTTTTAAATCATTGGGAATTGGAATTGGAATTTAGTGAATTCATTCTGAAGTCTCAAAGCTCTCATGGCAGAGCTAGAGCTAGCGCTGAGAGGTAAAAGCCAGAGCCAAGAGCTAGAGAGCCAATAGCCAAGAGTCAAGCGCTGAAGAGTCAGAGCTAGAGATGAGTCCAACCATATGTTTAGTGTCTAGATTTTAGGTATTTTTATGAAATTTTTAATACCTCAAAGTGAATAATAGAGTAGATTATGTAATGGCCAACAGAGAGACCAGTCTGCATATATCTTATGTTTTGAAGGACTTAGAGAGGTTTTCACTTCTCAATGTAAACTAATGATTTGTCCTATAATCTAAGATGATTTAAATAGTATATTAAAATACCTATGAAATTTTTTATAATACCATTTTATAATTACATATTTGATACTTTTGGTAGAGAATCGATAGGACTATGAGATTGCATTCACGCAACAATAAGGTGGAAGGTCTGTTCGTTGGTTTACCGGGACTTTTTGAAGCTCTATTGTTTGAGTTGTGTGAAATATTAGAGTATCCATTTGACAATCATGATGAATTTTTCATGTACTCACTTTTCAAGGAAATGGATTAGTTTTTAATATAAGCAAACCTAGAGGCATAGGTATTTCCAAACTCTGTTATCAGATGTTTGTCAAATAACTGTCAATTTACAGATCAAGTTTGGTATGACAGTAGTTAGAGTGTTGGGTTATATTTTGATTATGTGGATTGATATCAATTTGGTTTCCATTATTATTGAAAACTTTTGTCCTTTTTAATATTCCATTTCTAGTGTGCAATTTGTAGAATTAGGTTGTTTATAGGAAACAATAATCCATGGGCAAAGCCTTGAAAAAAGAGAGGCTTAGTAAGATTCATTCAATTAACCAAAAAATATAGGAAGAGAATTATTTCTTGAGAGCTCATTTGAATCCTTGGAAAATGATATTTCCCATTTAAAATTATAGCTACAAGCCAAAGATGAACTCTTGGCACAGATGCAAGATGAAGAGAAACAATGTCCTCATAATTTACCTTCCACTGTAGATGAAAGAACTATGACTGATGAGTGCACTGTAAGTTATTCATCTAGTAATTTCTTTCATTCAATTTTAGATATTACTTTTGGTATTTTTGAGATACACAATAAGGGCATTGGATCTAAACTATTGTTAAAAATGAGATTTGATGGAAGGGGCCTTGGTAAGAATGGTTAAGGTATTGATAACCCAATATAGGTAGATCATAGATCTCACCATGTAGGATTGGTTTATGCTATTGAGAAAGTGGATGTTGGAGAGAGTTCCTTAATCGTTGAAAGAAGACAAGCCTCTGATAGCCAAGGTCTGAGGTCATGAGCAGAGCAGAATTCCTCACTACAAAGGAATGATGAGAGGTGTAAGAAATTAGGTAAAATAGGTATTGAGATTCCATTTCCTCATTATTACACTAGAAAAGGCACTAATAGGAATGTAAATTTCAAGACTTTTGAATCACTTTTGCCATTTAAAAATTTTGGTTTCAATATTCAAAAGATGTTGCATTCTTTTCCTTGTATGTTTTTGGATTGAATAACCATTGTGCCGCATATTAATGGAAAAGATAATCTTTACTATGGAAACTTGTAGGTGCCAAAGACCATTCTCATACTAGTAAAGCTATAAATGGAAAATGGGTGACCTCACCTAAGAATAGGGATGTTTCCACTCATTGTCACATGAGTGGACATTAGGTTGAGAAGTGTTGGAAATTTCAACCATCACACCATCCTAGTAATGGCAAGAAGAATATGGTTTATAACCATGTTGATAAGGTAATTAATGGAGTATTTGTTTAATCAACCCATGCAAATGTCAGTAAATCCACTGAGGAAATTGAACACCCTAAACAAGAGAATCTAAGAAAGAGGGTTAGTAAATAGTTTCTTAATTTTATTTTATCATGATTAATAGACTGATATATGCATTAATGTTTCAAAGCATTATTGGGATTCCTTTTGTATGTTGAAGGAAATTTACCTATCTTTGATATATGTATTTTGGAACTACTATAATGTGAACACTTTGAGACAATTTTATCATGCAAAGTTTTTAATTCTCATACTTATGTTTTGAAAAGCTCTATTTTTGGAATATCTAGTATTAGATTTATGAGTTTTCTATTGAATTATGAAGGAATATAACTCATTGATTAGCTTTGGGATTGATAGCAGTTACATAGGTTATTTAATAGGATTCAACTTACCTACAATACTTATTTCATACATAACTATGATTTTGAGATGCATCTATTTATGCATGTGTGTGATTGGATGCATGATAAGACCCATTGGGGCAATGTATTACAATATTATCACAACCAATATTATATTTTGTTTACATTGAAAAACTTATCTTGCAATTGCATTGGTGATTGTTGTAGTATTTGGTAGTTCACCACTTATAGGATGTGATAGTGGGTAGACAGTTGATAGATGTTATGATCTTATTGGTAGTTATAGGATTTATTATAACTCATGATTTATTTTTAGTCCTTTACAATTTGAGTTATAAATCAGTATGATTTTGCCATTTTTATCATATGCTATGATTTGGGTTCTATAATTTGATGTGTTTTAAATAACCATGTAGCATTTTAATATAAATCTAGGATCTCAAATTTGTGTAGAGGCTCGTTGAGGTCATGTGGTAGAGGAGATCACTAGTCTTATGTATATAGAGCCTCTTGTGAAGTTGTATAGTAGAGGAAGTCATTATATTTTGAATCTTATTTCTATGTAGAGGCTCTTGATGGTTGTGTAGTAATAGAAGAATTGTAGAAGGTGTGATCATCTAGTTGTTCCAAGCATTGTATGTGTAGTTTTGGAACCTGAGTAGACTGATAAGATCCATTAGAGTATCTTTAGAACCAATAGGAATTTTAGTCGATACTAGCTTTTGGTGGACCAAGAACCCTCTTAATGGGGAAGATTGATCTAAAGGTCAATTTAGAAAAGGTCCTAGATCAGACTAAATCGTACATCATTATGAATAACACATCAAGAGCTTTTTGATGGTATGTGAAAATTTGGATACAGGGTTCATATGTTCTTTGTCTAGTTGGTCAAAGTTTAAGTCAGAGCAGGTCAACAAGTGGTCAAAGCTAGTCAAACTAGAAAAAATGATGATAATAGAATGTTTCAAATCTAGTTCCATGATGTATATTTCATATCAATCTTTTCAACGCATTTTGAATGGACCATATCTAACTTTGTATGTGAAAGTTATGACCAATCAAACTTATGGTCAAACCTGGTAACATGGCATTATGGCTCGACCCAAGTCATTAATATTTGTAAATTCCACCTTAGTAAAGGTAGATAAACATAAACCACCATAAATTGGGAAATAATTATCACCCCATATTTATAAATATAATGGATAATTAAAAATCCCATAAAAATTAGGTATAGGATAATTATGAAATTTATTAAAAAAGATTATGGATAATCATCCCAATCAAAAAAGTGGACCTCCCAAAGGTATATAAAGTGGTGATGTGTTATTTAGAAATCATTAATAATTGTAATTGTAAGTCATTAAATTCATTCCAAAGTCTCAAATATCTCATGGTAGAGCTAAATCTGAAGAGCCAGAGCTAGAGCTGAGTGTCAGAGCCAGAGTCGAGAGCTGAAGAATCAATAATTGAGAGTTAAGCGCTGAAGAGCCAGAGCTAGAGATGAGTCCAAACATATGATAAATTTCTATATTTGAGGTAATTTGATGTCATTTTCAATACCCCAAAGTAAATATTTGTAGATTGTGTAATAGCCAATATAGAGACCAGTCTGCATATATCCTAAGTTTGGAAGGACTTAGAGAACTTTTCACTTCTCAATGTAAACTAGGGATTTTTCCTAGACTCTGAGATAATTTCAATGGTATGTTAAAATCCCTTTGAAATTTTTCTTAAGATAATTTTGTAAGTCCATATTCAATACTTTTAGCATAAAATTCATAGGACTGAGAGATTGCATTCATGCAACAGTAAGGTGGAGGGTATGTTTATGGGTCTGACAGGACTTTCTAAAGATCTATTATTTGAGTTATGTATAATATTATAGTATCCATTTGAAAATCATGAGGAATTGGAAATGTACTCACTTTTCAAGGAAATGGATCAGTTCATACTATAAGTGAACTTAGAGACCTAGGCATTGTCAAACTTTATTATCATGTGCTTGTCAAATAAGTGCCAGTTTATAGATCAATATAGTCAAAGGATCATAATTACATAAAGTAGTATAAGTGAGAGAAATAAGTGGATCAAATTACATCTTAAAATTATTGTATATGTAAATAGTGTTTAGTCATAACGTGGGTGATTGGGGTTAGTTCATACTATTATACTCCCTCCTTTTCTATTTGTAATTTTTTAATCATTAAAAATCACTATCATGGTTTCAACCTTAAAGAAGCCATTTGTAGTAATTTTTCTCACATCTAATAGTCAAACCTCCACACCTAATATTTCATACCTAATTCAAGTTTATACAAATGATCATGAATTGAGTTCCTAATTTTTAGTAAAGAAAATGATTGACCAACTTAAGATTGTAGTGGCATTTGATGATGTCCCAGGTTGGATGAAAATTTCACTAATTTCAATCTTAGTTCCTATACAATTATGGGTTTGGTTCATGTTTGTTAGGTTCAGTTGTATGTCATCTTCACATAATTAGGTCTCAAATAAAAATAGACAAGATTTTCATTTTATTCATATTTCATTATATTTTACTATGTCACTTCAGTAAATTTATTTCGATTTACTTGTCAAAAGTTGATTTACACCATTTTATTATATTTAGTTCAATTTATCTAAATTAGGGTTAACTCACATATAAATTCAAATTTTGAGTGAAACAAAGGTGAAAACACTTTTTATTCAAGCATTACTTCAAAAAAAATGTTGTAGGGTTTACATAAATTCTTAAACATTTGACACTAAAATAATTTATATTGACCTTGGATCTAAATTTGACACTAAAATAAATTTATATATTTCTTAGAATTAATAATTGACACCAAAATAATTTTATTTTAACCTTGGATATTATATCTAACACTAAAATTATTCTATTTTGACATTGGATTTCATAATACTTTACAAATATCCATTCAAAAAAATACATCCTTTTCTTTCTAGAATTTGATTTATTGTTATTGTTTAAAGAATATTTTCCATGTTATTGTTTACAATATTCCTTTTTATACATTTCTACATTTCATCTTTCTATTACTTAATTTTTAAAAGAAACATGTATATATTCAATGAGAATTTTTTTATTCAATTCTTTTGTAAATTAATGAAATTGAATGCAAAGACACAAGTTCCATTAATGCAATTTTTTGTAAAATCAAATATGACCTTAGAATAAGAGCAACCTTATTTTCAAGATGCTATAAGGCATACTTTATAACCCCTATTTTTACTTGTTTTTTATTTTTTCAATGTTTAATTATAGATATTACCAATTACTACTAGATCACAAAAGGAATGTATTACTCCTTTCATTACTTCTATTATCCCTTCTCAAGATGGTGATAGATACTTCCCCTCTAACTAGGTTCATCTTATGACTATCCCAAGAGGTATAGTAACCCATTCTATAATGATAAATTAAGGTATTAAACATTTCCTTCGTCAACCCCATCTACCTCCCACATCTCCTCTTGATGGTGTTTGTATGCATATTCAATTAGGAGTGCTTCGAGTTTGTACTTGCGAATCCCTTTAAGTTAAATGGTTACTATAAGAGAATTCATGGAAGAGTTACAAAATTGAAATCATTATTTCAGTTCAGGATCCACATCATTAGAACATAAGTTCACATTTATAAATAATATGGAGCATATTATTTTTAATCATATGTGTGCATATCCATCTAGCTATTTTTTTCCTAACAAGACTTCATATAAATATTGAAATCCAAAACAACATACATCTACAAATAGAAATTAAAAAGTTACAAAAAATATATAGACACTCTGAATTTATCATTAAGTGCTTAGAAATAATTAATATTGACATCCTTACTTTACTTGGTCTATTCACTATATTTTGAAATTGACATATCTATTATAACCTTCACTATTCTAGTCATCAACTTAGAACTATTGAAAACATCATTCAAACATCCCTATTCCTTTTACAAATTTCAATTAGCTAGTTTCTAATAGTGTTCTACCTTTTGTGTTAAGACCACACTAGGTTTAGGGGGGCACACCTCAGCCATGTTCACTAGTGTGACATGATCTCCTGTAGTCAAGTAAAATGAAAAATTTGGCTACTTGAGTATGGCTAAAGACACCTAATTCATAGGTCTTCCTACTTGCTTGCACAACCCTTTTAGGATTTTATTTCACTTATTCCTAATCATTCACAGCCTTATAACTTAACCCTTACAGACCCAGGTAGCTCTTTCAGACCTAGATCCATCCCCCTAGGTCTCATTCCCTCTAAACAATAGTTCCCAACTTAGATAAGAGCACCGAAACCTAGGGTGCCTTATTTCTAGCATTATTGTCCAAGTGTACTTTTGGTCCTAATGGTAATATTTTCTCAAATCCTTGTCCTAATTCATGTTCACCTAACATGAATTCATTTAACCCATGATCATTAATTTCCCTATAAAATGCCATTGAAAGTCCATTTAAAATAGAGAAGTAAGAATAAAATCAAGTACATTCAATCACTTTTTCCTATTCTCTACATACAACTTTCTAATATTATTTCAAGCTTATTCAAACCTTACATCATCCCCTATCCATCTGAAATACACCCAGTTTCTCATCTAGTTGCATTTACATACAAAATTACACCAACCACTTCAATGGGAGAACTACATTAGCTCGATCCCTCCTCGAAGTATTGGTATGTAGGTAGTGTGCCCACACATGGGGTGTGAAGTGCATCTAGTGTATCCTTTACACACTAATTGTTTCTCTCTCTTTCCCAAGTTGCCATTCAAGTTTAAGCACAAAGATATCCTAGGGAATTGAATATTAAAACATATGCATAATGAGATTCACAGACTTACAAGATTTGATATTTCACTGATAGGGTAACACAAACCTGTCAAGCAAAACCCATAAAAATCAAATCACCTAGACAATAGTGTAAGAAAAGGAGTATAGCAATGAACAATAGGGTTCCCACTTTCATTTCTCCTATCCAATCTAGAAATGAACTCCATGGTCCTATTTATGATAGTTTCCCAAACCTACATATAAATTTCAAAACCTTGCAATATCTATCTCAATCAGTTTCTAGCTAAATTTGATTTTATCTCTATTATTACTATTTTTTAGAAAGGCAAAAATACAATCTATTTACACATATTAGTGGCTTAAATATTTAAAATTATTTACTAATTTACCCTACTCATATCCATTTATTTGATTAGGAATAAAACTCCATTATTTTGAAAAATAATAAAATATTTAGTGAACTTGACTTACTTCAAATTTCACATAAAAAACTTAAAAACCTTTTGTTAAATTTGTAGATGATGTTGCCCATTAATTTTTGAAATTTTTATTGAAAATCAAACTCATAAATTCCTCCCAAATTTTAAAATTTTGTAGTTAAATTTTATAATAAATTTATTCAAACCCTAGTTGTATACACTAGGTCCTAGTAATTTTCTAGCATTAATCCAATAATTTCCTAATTTTTTCTTGCACATATAAATCAAAATTCCTCTCTAATTTTAAAATTTTGTAGTAAATTTTAAAATAAGGTTATTTCAAACTCTAGTTGAATCATCTAGCTCCTAGTAATTTTCCAATCATTTTTTTATTTTTTAGTTACATATTAAAATAAGAAAATCACTTCAAATTTCAAAAATTTATAGTAATTTTTTTTTTTAAATATCTCAAACCCTAATTGCATACAGTAGGTCCCATTAAATCAAACACCTTCCCATAAATTTGTGAATTTTTAACTTCAATACTTAACTCAGAAATTCAATTTCAATTTCAAAAATTCATTGTATTTTACGAGCATATCTTTCAAAAATCCCTAGTTAGATGTACTAGATCCTAATTGACTTCTTGAGATATCACCTTACATCCATAATCAAATTGGAAAAATGATTCTCATTTATTTAAAAAGTTTTCTTAAATTTCTTTCAAATAATAAAGAAACCATAATGGGTCGTATCATGTATATGAATGATGAATTCTATCATATATTAGTAAAAAGCTTCATTCCTTGTATTTCATGTTTATGTTTCATTATATGGGATGATATTTCAAAATTCATTGCAAAAAATGAACAAGACTTCAAAATTATTTTTGCATGTTCTCTTTTGTTGATATGGAATAATTACCAATGCCATTTTTCTAAACGCATTCAAAATGTTATGTTACATGTCAAAATTGTATATGCCTTTATGAAAAAATTCATGTTTTGTATCCTTTGCTTTATATTCCTCATGTGAAAAAATTTTCAAGCTTATCATGATAAACACATTAGAAATGTCATAGCACATGCCAAAATTTCTTATACACTCATGCATAAATTCATGCTTTCTATCACTTGCTCTCTATCTCTAATGTGGAATTTTTTTCAAGATTATCATGATAAACACATTAGAAATGTCAAATCACATATCAAAATTCTAAACGTATACGTGCATAATTTCATACTCTCTATTACATACTTTCTCTCTCTCATGAGGAAATTTTCTCATGACTATCTTGCACAACATATTAAAAATGTCATGATTCAAGTCAAAGTTTTCTATGCATTAATGCACAATTCCATGCTCTCTATCCCTTGTTTGATATCTATCATGTGGAATGTTATTTATAAACATATCTCTATACATGGTTTCTACTTATATGTATCTAAATATTTGGCTAATTTTAATTATCTCCCTATCAGTACTAGACCCAAGAAAACAATAGTTGTTATATTTATCCCTCCTCTCTTCAAACATGGTTCATATAGATTTTATCTTGCACCTACTACCAACTTTATACCTATAGTAGATCATGTGGTAAATGTTATCACCCATGTTTACAAAGATAGGTAGGTTTATTACACCCATGGTTATAGCTTTATCATAAGGTTACCACCCCTTTGATCTAGTTTCAGCTCCTCCACCTATTATAGTTCTTCCTCTGATCTAGATTTAGCCATAGTCAAGACCTTCATTTCCAGCACAAAGAGTTCATACACATCCACAAGTTTAGGATTCTAGACAGCTTCCAACTACAGTGGTCATACCTGAAGTAGTATCATTGTGATCTCATTCATCTACACAAAGAGAACATGTTTAGAGAGTTTTTCCTACTTCCAAATGGGTCCTTACAAGCCCTTCAATTGCATCCACTTATCAAAGCTACAAGCAGACCCATAGTTAATTTCCACTACATAAATTTTAGAGCATTTATTACATATACATCTTTTAGAGCCACAAACTCAACATTTCCATCATGTTTCATGATCATGAATGATCCTTCTTCTTGATACATGACAACATGATAGGGAGTGTCTCATGAGACTCATCATTTAGTATCATTTCTTTGCAGTATTTCTTATACATAGTTCTCAACACTTCTTGTGCATAGCTTCTTATGATTGATTGTACATAGTCTTGTTGTGATTTCCTGTACATAGCTTATTTCAAAAATACAAAAATATTTTAACATTTTAAGGTTCTAAAACATTAAAATATATTCAAAAACACCAAAAAAATTAGATTATATGCATAATCCATATTTTACATTTCTACTACTATGTGAGGCTTACATATTTTGTTTTATGTTATTGCTTGTCGATTATCTACATTACCATGCTTTAATTGATCTTATTTGAGTGTGTGCAATGACTTCTAATTCCTTGATTGCTTAATTATACCCATTGAGGGGGCATCCTACTTCTACATTTGAAATGCACATTGATACATCTTCCCACTAGGGGCATCTTCTACATGACTACACCATCCAAGTTATGTCATTCTTACACCACACACTCTAGTTATCATGTTAACATATATTACTTACTAGATTACATTAATTACCACATAGACACTCACTAGTATCTTGAACTTGTGTATTTCCTATCATATACCTAGTCTTTTACTAAATGTGTCCTGCATACTTTCATGCTTTCCTTGATTAGTTAGATGTGATTTTACCTTTGTAGTTTTTACATGCTTCGCTTTCTTTCTTTTCATATCTAGATGTGATTCCATTTCCATCTCTAGTTTTATTTCTTATGTGTACCTTAGGGCATTTTCCAATATCCTTTTCTTTTATTTATGTGTGTGTACATTTGGGCATTTGCCAATGTCCCCTACTTGTACTCTTCTATGTTCCTATGGCCCTTACGTCAATATTTATGTGTTTCATATTGTATCTGTATGTGGCATTTGAACATGTCTTGTATGCTTGATTTATAGTTTGCGTGACATGTGCCCATGTCCCTTATTTGCATGACCCCTTGGCCAACCTTATGTTCTTCTTACTTCTTGATTTGTATGTTTGTTTCTTTATCATTTGTATTTTATTATAGTGCCATGATCCATATTGTACATTTACCTTACTTTTTTGGATGCCATGATGGACATCATGCTCCATCCCTCCAACTAATAGCTAACAACTAACATTTCCAATTCTATTTCAGTACATTGCACATGCTTTTATATTGTTATATCTATCTAGACATACCCATGTTGATATGATAATCTCTCAATACAAACATTTCTATATCTAGAGATATCTTGTCAAACATCATTGCTATATCATGTATCTATGTAGCATAACACACTTGTAAGACTCTTTTATTCTGAGGGTAGTCATTGCATGTTCAATCATTCCTACCCTTAGAAGAGGGGGAAACAAATAGGGGTTTTGTCATAGAGATCAAAGTTCCTAATATTCAAAACAACAACATTCAGATCACCTGGTTCAAAATCTAGAGGAAAAACCAATAAAAATGGAACAAAAAATAGTAATAATTCCATATCAACAACCTATTTCAGCATAGGACAATAGTGCAATAAATGAATAACAATGACAAAAAAAAGGGTGTCCTCATTTTTTCACTCTTATCTAGGTATAAAAAACCCAAGTTTTCCAGTAATAGGCAAGAAATTTAGCTCAGCTACATGTTTTGCACATCAAATTTAGTCAAAATCAATAGTTTTAGTACATATTTCTCAAGATATCTAGATATGAGGGGTATCATGCATGGCATGATGGCTCTCAATTTCAATTTTAGATTAGGTATTTGACAAAAATTATAGATAAAAATCCATGTTCTAGACACCAGTGATTGGGGACAATGTGTGTGCACATTGGCCTTATTGTGTTTCTAATTTCAATTTATTACCTAGACATTCTTTAGTAGTTGTGTGCCTTACTCCATCTACAGGTGGTTGACATCTTTTTCAAGTTTAACTTTCATACAAGTTAACTTCTCGATTAAGTAAGCTATTGAGTTGGCTTTCACATAAGCCTAGCGAATTAGTTTCAAAGTGACTTTTATACAGGCCGAATCTCTATCTTTTTGAATGGCTAAGAGTGTCCTAGTTTCTAGCATACATTCAACTATCCACACCACATTGTCAGATTTTTAAAACATTCATGGGCTCCATGAGCCATCTCATATGACATCTATTATATACTAATATCACTACATAGCTTCACTTTATGGGGAAATAATGGAGCCAAAGGGCCAACCTTTGTATTCTTGAGCCACCTATTCAAAGGGATTAGACATATAGTGTAGACATCAATTATCACACACATTATCATCTAGCTTCACTAAGTAGGAAATGATGGAGCTACAGGGCCAGCCTTTGTATTCTTGAGCTTCCTATTTAGAGGGATTAGACACATAGTTTAGACATCGATTATCACATTAATGATCATCTAGCTTCACTCAGTAGGCAACAATAGAGCCAAAGGGTCAGCCTTTATATTTTTGAGCTACCTATTCAGAGGGATTGGGCATACAGTCTGGACATTAATTATCAAACACATGATCATCTAGATTCACCTAGTAGGTGACAATGGAGCCAAAAGTCTAGCCTTTATAGTATTGAACCACTTTCTAGGGAATTGATCACATAGCTCTGTTCATGATATAACTTTTGGTATAGCATCATCTAGCACAATCCAACATTACTAAATATCACAACAGGTTTTGTATTGGTTCGCATACCCAGTGAGATGTATTTGTCTCTTTCTCTTCCTTTTTATTTTACTCAAATTTTGTATGTTCTTCCTATATATCACATATAATAAGAATTGATCTAATCCTTATTTCATTTAAGAAATTCACACTTGCATGATGTGCTCTCTATGTACTGTCTAGCATACCTAGCATCACACAAGCTTTAGGGGTTTCACCCTTGTAGGTACGTTTAGGTACGCCTTCCATTTTTTTCCTTTATCCTAGTATTTAACTTTTTCTTCATCACTAGAATAAGGGGGGGGGGGGAATGTAGTCATATAAAATGAAAAATTTGGTTACTTGAGTATAGATAAAGACACCTAATCCATAGGTCCTACTTTCTTACACAACCCTTTTAGGCTTTTCTTTCATTGATTCCAGATCATCCAAAACCTTTGGAACTTAATGCTTATAGACCTAGGTATATCTTTTAGGCCTAGATCTATCCCTCTAGGTCTCATTCCCTTTGGATAACAACACCCAACATGGATAGAATCACTAAAACCTATGGTGTCTTATTTCTATCATTGTTGTCCAAGTGTAATTTTGGTCATAACGGTCATATTTTATCGAATCCTTATCCTAATTCATGTTGGCCTAATGTGAATTAATTTAACCCAAGATCATTAATTTACATATAAAAGGCCATTCAAATTTCACATATAAGGGTTAACACTCATGTACAAGAGAAGCAAGAATACAAGTAAATTCAAGCACTTTTCCCTATTCTCTGCATACAACCATCCAATATTATTCTAATCTTATTCAAACATTATTGTAATCTTATTCAAGCAATTACACCAGCCCCTAGCCATCTGAAATACACCTAATTTTTCATCTAGTTACATTTTCATACAAAATTTTACCAAGCACTTTAATGAGAGAACTACTTTAGCTTGATCCCTCCTCAAAGTATTGGTATGTAGGTAGCATGCCCACAAATGGGGTGTGAAGTGTGTCTAGTGTATCCTTTACAGAATAACCCTTTCTCTCTCTTTCCCAAGTTACCATTCAAGTTCAAGAACAAAGATCTCTTAGGTATTTTAAGATTAAAATAGATGCACAATGAGCTTCATAGACTTTTGGGCTTAGATATTTCACTGATAGGGTAACATAGATCTATTGAAAAGAATCCAAATAATGTAGATCACCTCGACAATAGTACCATAAAAGGACAATAACACCAAACAATATGGTATCCCACTTTTGATGCTCCTATCTAATCCATAAATGAACCCCAAAATCCTCTTTGCAATAGTCTCCCAAGCCTGCATAGAAATTTCTAGACCTTGCAACATCTGTCTCAGTTAGTTTCTAGCTAAGTTTAATTTTCTCTCTATTATTACTATTTTTAGAAAAGGTAAAAATACAATCTATTTACATAAATTAGTGGCTTAATTATTTCATATTATTTACTAATTTAACCTACTCAGACCTATTTATTTAATTAGGAATAAAACTCTATTATTCTATAAAATAATAAAATGTCTCCCATGATCTAACAGTAACTTTTTAAATTCAATATTTTTCATATTGGCCCTCCTATAATTTAATCAAGGTTAATTAATGAAAATATTTAAAATATGCCAATAGATAAGCATATCAAGGTCATTCAATTCATATTTAGCAATCACTTATAAATTTTACTACACATTGAGCAAAAGGGCACTAATCTTTCCAATTTAAAAGTTGATTTATTCTAATAATCATAGGCCGTGTCTAAATATATTTCTATCTCCACTTCAACATTCAATTATGTTTAATAAATTCAAATCTTTTGACAAGTTTAAATATTTTGATGAGTTATAACATATAGTAAAAGGGCACGAGGTCAATAGCTTACTTTGAACAAGCTCATATATACTTCAAAATCTCATCCTACTTCAAATGTTAATTTTTAAATTAAGATAAATTCTAAGATCAAACCCAATAGAAGAAAAAAAGAAGTTAATATTACAGATAATGTTATCTCATAATCAACATATAATATTTAATTACAAGCTCCACCAAAGAGGCAATTCTAAATATTACCATCGCCTATTGATGTATTGTTGAAAAAGCTACTTGAATGCAATCTCATCTCTCTTCCTCTTCTAGTGGAAGTAGACATGTCTAAACCACAATATTTTTTTTTATTTCAATGCATATTGTGATTACCATTTATTTACTAAACATTTCGTAAACAAATATTTCAAGCTCAAACATAAGATTCAATATCTCATTGATGAGAACATTATTGATATTGGCATACCTACTGAAGAAGCTAAGCCATAATAAAATGAAAATTGAAAGCTTAAAATTTAAATATATCCTTTTCCAAATCTTGAGGCAACAAATAAAAAGGATTATTATGAAGTACATTATGCATACAATGTTCAACCTCCTCCTTCTACATATGGGCATCTAATTGATAGGACCATTGGTGCAGTTATAAGCAAATAATCATCATGTCCTATGATTACATTTGATTATAGTGATTTTTTTTTATGATTTAGATAGAGATGAACTCTTTATGTAAGCATATGTTGATGATAAATCCATAAATAGTCTAATTATAAACAATGGATCAAGTGAAACCATATGTACCATAACACTCCTCTACTCTCTTGGTTATACAAAGTAATATTAGTTGTTAAATAATTTGATGGTCATACACAATATACTCTTTATCATATATTACTAGATTTAAAAAATGGGACCTCTCATAATGCACACTACATTCTTAGTTCTACCAAGAAAAGGGGTGTTATTAGGATGCCCTTGGATATAAAAGATTCAAGAAGTATATTATACGATGCACAAATGTCTTAAATATATTTTTGTTAATCAAGTGGTAAAATTATATGAATATAATTTGGAACCAATGATATTTACTCCTCTTATAGAATAGTTGGTTCTCACATACATTGAGTAACATGTTAATGAAATAGTCTACAAAATTATTCAAGAAATTATTAAAGAATAAATTTATCTAGCTATTTATGTGCATAATCCAATTACACGTGAGCATATTACTAAATAAGTTTATCCATATAATTATAAGCATGATATAGTTACACATGAACATAATTATATAATTACAAATATCATGATATATTGTCCTAATTAGAAAGTAGCGCCTAAAAGGACGTATTTATCTTCTAAGCCACCATATGTTATTCAGAGAGCCTCACCACAGTTATAGGTAGTTACTTTTTTTCCTATTACACATGAGGATACTTGTTTACAAAGGTATATGAGTAGTTTTTTATATGGTTATATAAAAGCATATGATTCTTATTTAGATTCATATTTGGCACTTCCTCTTCATAAGAAGTCACTCCTTCATATCATATAATTGGTTGTATATATGTACATCCTTTTGATGGCATCCTTGTTTTAACACAACCTCATACTTAATCCCAATCCATTGATTGAGTTTATTATCTTGATTACTTATTTACATATTTTCCTTTACACATAACTTCTTGGATTTTAGTTTTTTACTACTTATTCTATACCAAATTCCGAGCATTCTTCTAGCCCTTGGTTTAGTTTTCACTTTGGGCACTTGTCTTCTTGATTTTAAAACTAATTTGAGAAATCTAAAATAACCATATCACAATGTATTTAATTCACATTATTTATATCAATCCACTTTCTTTCTATTTCATATCTATCATGTTATGGCTTCCTTTACACTTACATGATCACATCTTTCTACTCCTAAATTCTTCATGAGCACACATAGTCTCTTTCACATTTGGTGCATGTACATTCTTATCTATATCAATCATATTTTCTACATTGATACAACTCACTTACATATATATTGGTGAAATATTATTTACCTTCCTTCTTGCCACACTATGCTTTAGCACCTTATTGTGGATTATTTGAATACCTCCCAATTCTTCTATTTTATAAGCCTTTATTATTTATAATTTTCAAATATTTTTAAATACCAATATTTAAAAGGTTAAAATATTTAAATAAATTCAAAAAATATATAACATGGAAAAATAGGAAAAATCATATATATTTCAAAAAATAAAAAAATATATAAATATTTTCAAAAATTAAAACTCATGACCTTTAAGCATTTTATTATGCTGCGAAGTTTACTTATTTTCATATGTTATATATTTCATGTAAAATAACATTTCAATTTTAATAATCATATTTATTTTCATGAGGTATGTGTGTGTGATAAAGAACATACTATTACATGTTTTTCCAATGTTGTGTTTCCGTTAATACCTAGAAGCCTTCCTAAGCTAAGATAATATCTTCGTTCATTGTGAACACTTCAATAGGTTGTATATATCCAAACATCTATACCATGTTTATCTATATATCACACAAATATTTTTCTAGTCACTCATAATTCACATTGTGTTACATGGATATACTATTTATTAATGATTAGATTGATACCTATGGTTGATTTACACTAATTTTATTTGCTCTAAGATTATTTTCAAGATCCTTATATTACTACATGATAAGTTAGGACTTGTTTTCTTGTTTTTTGTATCCCTTGGCCTTGTGTGTGCAACATATATATTTTATTTATTATATGGAATAATCATGTCATTTTCATGTGGCCTTTAGACTCGCTTGTTTGTGACACATTCACATGTCTCTCGTATGTGGCCTTTGGATCTTATATGTGACATTCTATGAAAGTTATGTGACATTGTGTGACATTGATTATATGTTCAATGTTTATTATTATGAGGTCCTTATTCCTATCAACAAATTATTATATTTTATAATTTTACTCGTTGTTATCATACATGTCATGAACATATTTTTTATGTGCTTCAATGATATATCTATCTAACAAATGTTTCATACGAAATTTAATATTATATTCAATACCATGATGCACTACATTTTAAGTGTTCATATGCTACTACATGATTACATTTTTCATGTATTACAGAGGTTTTATTTTTTGATTATTGATTTAAAATCTACATCCCTTATCTCAAAATGGGGGGCATCACAATGGGATTTTATTGAGAATTCAATTCCTCATGAGAAACAAATTTCATAATTATGATAGAGTGCAACATGATTCATGTTTTTTTTGGATTATGAGGGAATATGGAATTCATGTGCACTTATCCTAAAATTATTTTAGTAAAAATTCACATACTCTTAATGCATATGCATGGGCATGTGAAAATTAGTTACAGGATATAGGTTTTAAATAGGTACACTTTCAATTGGAATTATGTATCAATACAATACAAATACAAGGGACATGATATTCATGTTCATGTTTCTACATTTAAAATTTAAAATTTCACTTATTAAAAGTTTCAAAGTTTCAAAAAATTAAAGGTGTAAACGTTTCAATAGAATCTAGATCCATATGCAATAGTGTGATTCGTCTCATTTTAAAATTGGGCCACATTAATTTATAATGGCACTCAACATCTATGGTTACATTTTATCAAGACACATTTTATGGTTCCACCCCTTATTCTAATAAATTTATTCTATAAGATAAATTTATACATTCAGATGAGAGTTAGAAGATATAATCTTTCCAACTCAAGATCTTTCATTTTTTTCAAATTAAGACGTGATCACTCTCAATTTGTGATAGGTTCACTATTTCCCCAATTACATCAATAAGGGGGCACACACATTTCCACTTCCAAGTTATAGGGAAATCAGATTGCATACTCTTTCAAGTGTATTCTTTCCTTACTCTTTTTCAAAATTCAAATTTCATAATTTTAATTTTCAAACATTTACAATAACTACTTTCACTGGCATTGTTACATGTTTTTCATTGAGGCATCTTCCACAATTAAGCTTCACATAAAATGACAAAACTTGTATACACAGTTGTGTTTACAACTCCTCTTCTTTAGTAATATCACTTAATTGCATCACTATAATAAATGTGGGAATATAAACACTTAAATTCAATCATTAAGTACTTAACAATGTTTAGTCTTGATATCATTACCTTACTTGGTCTATTCATAATTTTGTTAACTTACAATCTTTATGAGATTATTCGCTACTCTACTCATTGTCTTGAAATTATTGAGTACATAATTTAGTCATATTTATTGTACTTACATATTTTTGTTAGCCAAATTTCAATAGTCCCTGAGCTTCTAGGACAAGATTTCATTAGGTTGGATAGGAACATAGCTTGACCTTATCCACTAGTATTACCTTTCTCTCACACATTCAAAAAATAACTTTTAAAATTTGATACATTTCATATTTTCCCTCTCATGATTTTATCAATTTAGGTTAGTATAAATATTTAGAATTTGTAACTATATAATCACATCAAGGTCATTCAACACACATCTAGAAATCACTTAGAAATTCTACTATATATTGAGCAATATAGCACTAATATTTCCAATTCAAATTCTAACAGTACTAGCCCAATTCTAAATCTATTTTAATTTGGGTCAACAGCATTCATTTCCAAGAATATATTCAAAGTATCAATATTCACACACTCACTATAGGAGGAAGAACTACATCGGCCTGAGGACCTTTTGGGTTATGTAGGTAGCACTCAAATTACACAATGTTTTATGATGATGGTTTTACTTATTTTCTTACTTGAATCTATGTTTTTTCATTTGATATATATTTAGTTTATGTGGAGAACTAGGGTTTTTTTATTTTAAAACTTATGTTTGTCACAACATCATCCATAAATAGTCAACAATACACGTTTGATATCCATAAGTACTCAAACATTAAAAGAAATCACATAGTGAACTTAAATGAAAAAATATAAAGCCTCAATGTGACCCTATCCACAATAGTGAGTCCCCATCCAATTACATCATGAAATTATATTTTCAAGTGCCACATAGTTAACATATCCTTTTAGTTAATTTTACATAAATGATCTTTATACACAATCAACACAAATCAAATATAAGTCAGCTCATATATTTCATTCTTTATTACTATTTATATCTCTTTTTAATCTTTATATTTTACATATAGATTTTTGATATTCCACAATACAAATCAATATTTCAATCATTTAGTGCTTATTAATTTTAACTAGTAACTCAAAATAACCATTAAACAAATGTCTAATAAGAGTTTAATTGAAAAATCTTGTTAAGGGGTTATCGGTAGATAATAAAGATATGAAAAATAGAAAGGATTCTATTTGGATTCAACCTAAACCTAGGTGGTTAAAACCTAGCTTTGGTGGGGCTTGTAGAGGCAATCGAGGAGCCTCAAGAGTAGGATGTGTTATTAAAGACTATAGTGATTCTTTAATTATATCCCTTTCCCTTAAGCTTCTTGATGGCACCACCATTGAATCTAAAGTACAAGCCTTAGCAGTAGGGGTTAATATGGCTATGGATTGTTGAATCTCTTTTTTATAAATTAAAGGGGATTCACAGGTGGTGATTTAAACTTTGGCTATTCAAAGACCAAAATCATGGAAAATTGAAAATATATTAGATGTCATCTAGACAAAATTAGAAGTTTTTGAAGGTTGGGTTTGTTCTCACTATTTTTAAAAAAGTAATAAAGTGGTGGATTTTATAGCAAATGTGGTGCTAAATCAAAGGAAAGAAAAAAGATTAGATAATTTCAGTGAAAGATGGTCAAATTACAAGAATTTTGATCAGATCGATCTCTAATAACATCTTTCAGGGGGTTTTGTAGGTTTCTTCTTTTATTTGGAGATTCTACGACATTTTTAGTAGGCTCTAACATTTGAATTGGTCTTGCTAAAATTAGTTTTATTGATATTTTTTTGAAATATTAATAAATTATTGTGGGATAAATATTGTATAGTGTTTTTATAATAACATTTTACAATATAGTGTGTTTTGAAATACTTTTTAAAATTTCTTATTAAAAAATAAAAACCAAGACAGAAAAAAATAAAGGAAAAAATTAAAAGAAATACATCAAAAATATGGAAATTAGATTTTCAAGGATAGTTAGTTCATTTGGTTGGCATATCTTTCAGTTTCTAAGGATGGCAATGGATTAAGTGTGTGGAATTATATTTTGACAGCACTGGAATCTTGAGATCTAAGTATTTGGATGGGCCTATCTTTCTCATTATGGACTTTCTCAATTTTCTAGCATGTGCATTTATTGATAAGGATCGCCCAACGACAGTTATTATAGCAGGTTGGTTTTTTCTTGGGTTTTCTATTTGGCATGGATTCATTATGTTTGGATCTCTAGCTAGATGGATTGTTTAAGCATCAAATTGGTAGGTTGGTCGCTATCCTTTGGTCAAGCGAAGAGTAGGGAAATGGACTTTATGGGGATGGTTTCTAGAATAAGTTTATTCAATGTTTATTGGATTGTGATGGCAAAGGTGGTAGAATTAATTGAGAAGGTGTTGGGTGTGGAAATTTTGGTGAATAGTAGAAGAGTCAGGGTGAATTTAGATCTAACATCACTCTTTGTTTCGAATATCTATTTGATTATCTCAGATAGGGAGTAAGTCTAGACTATGGTGGAGTTTTTTATGTGGCTAGAGTATAGGTTGGAGTTATTTTTAGAATTATATTCCCTTCCTCTAGGTCCATTCCCAACGCTCCTATTTTTAGAAAGGGATTCTCTGGGTTTTATCCATCTATTGAAGTTTTTTGAGCTAGAGTCTCGCTTTCTGGCTTTGGTTGATTTTGCAAGAGATGTGGATGTAGATTGTTTAGTTCAATTAGTAAAATATGAGTAGAAGAGTGTAAGTTTTGTAGACATTGAATAATTGATAAAACCCATCCTAGGGCTAGACGAGTGGTGGGATCTTAGGTGTTCTCCAAAAAGGGTTAAGGCCATCAAGTGGTTAGGTCAATGAGTCACATGTGGTTTGTTCAAATCACCACCATGGTGGAAGGGGAATAAGTAGATTTGGCAAGAATTTGGTCATGTCCAAAAGCATTTAATCTTCTCAATAGTTGAGTAGCCTGAGGGTGAGTCAGCTAGTAGGAAGTAAGCACAGACTGAAGTCACAATGGTTGGGAAGGTTTAGGATGTTCTATCAGACAGTGGTTTTGAAATTTAGCAAGCAACAAAGGTGTGTAACTTGGTTCCCAACAATGGAAAAATGGTCAAATTAGTAATTTTGGAGTAAGATATTAAAGTTTTATCTTTTTTTATTTCATGAATAGTATGTAAAAAGTTTAAAATATTTTCATAACTGCTTGAAAGTTAGTATGGTTTTTGAAAAAAAATAGTTTTGTAATATGGTTGGTCTAAATGTCTTAACATGGTTAAATGTTAAGCCAGACTTAAATTTTTATTTTTGATCCTATTTTTTTAAAAGGGCCAGAGACCCGTTAATTCCATAGTAACAATCTAAAAAAAGAGTTTAATGAAATAAAGATAAATGTGTCGAAACAAGTTGATCATATTACCTCATATGCATCCTTTAAGGAAAGTGAAATATTATTATGCATATCAAAAAATGTATGGGCATAATTTATATACATGTTGGGTTTTAAAGAATAACTTACAAAGTATCATTGATCATGGTGAACCTATAATAGATAAATCAATAAAAAACCTACTCACACTATGATTACATATCCTAAATAACAAGAGTAAGTAGAAAAAATGGCCAATGCATAACAAGAAAAGCTTCACAAGGAAAACATAAATAAATCAAGATTAAAAAATGAATAGTTCTAAAATAACATGTTAAAATGGATCAAATTGGATAAAGACAAGTTATTAAAAGAATAAATAAAGAAGGAATAATTGCAAAAAAAATTAGAACAAGAAAGGTTACAAAATTTATAGCAAGAGAATTTTAAAAAAGAGTAATTGTTAGAATAAAATTTATTTAAACAAATTAAAGTTAAGAAAAAAAGTATATTTAAGAAAGGATTTCTAACAAAAAAGGTTCAAAATCAAGATATACATACAAAATGTAATGTTAAAATTAGGGTTTCAAATGAATTAACTAAAAATTATTCATCATATATAGATTATTTTATTCATAACCCCATCATAGAGGGGAAAATGTGCTAATATTGAGATTGAATCATTTTTTGAAGCTAATATAGGGAGCATGAACCTTCTCCTATACCGTGTGTATGACAACCAACACTTGGATAATTTTACTAGGCCTCGATGTTACATTGGATCCATTGAGATGTCAATGTCACTAGGTTCAAAAACATGTTCTATTTTATTTCACATTGACCTACTTAGGATCAATGCAATGCAAATATAGGAAGACCATAGATGAGAGAAATGGGTAATTTTTTTGATAAATGCCATGATAATGTCATATTTGAGGATGAAAGTGCAATGGTTATAATTTTAAGAGAGGATAAATATATATGGTAGTAATAGACAAAGGAAAATATGTATTTAGTTAACATTCTTACAAAGATAAATATTACCATCATGACAAAGGCACATGATGTAGCACATATGGAAAAGCAAGGGATATCAACATTTTTGATTTCATAATATGGGGCAATTAGTCGTTAATGTACCAATGCAAAAGATGATCATATGAGCATATCAAAAATTCAAAAATAACCTAAAAATATAGTTATCTATAATGATGATGGTTACATTGATGATTATGATTATATTTATACAAAATATTGGTATCATACTCTAGATGATAAAACACCTACATAGAGTCATCACTTTGACAATATATTTAACTTATAGTAGAATTATTTGATTTTATAGAGCTTCTTAAATATTTCATCATATTATTCTACTACTTGAACATGTAATCAAATTGATCAATTATTTTAATCCCTTATCTCTTAATGAATTTTAGGCATCTTGGCTCTTCTTTTTCAGTTTTCATATCTCAATAATCTAAAATAGTGATCTATTATGCCTTAATTTAGTCATTTCCCTTTTTTTTCACATTCTACACTGATAAATTACATTTTATATCAAGGACAAAATCAACCAATATGGGAAAAGAAAATTTGCCTTTATTGTCCTCAGTTGGTCGATCCTATCCTATATAAATTTTGACACAAAAATCAAAATATGGGCTCACAATGTCTTAATATTTTCAATTTTCATATGTTTAACCTAGTTTTATAATTTAAACCATGGTTTATTCATGCTCAACATTTCTTTTCCTATGTTATTTTTTCTCACGAATGCTACATACTTTGACATGTGCAAATTTGAATAAATAGGATGTACAATCAGTCCTATAGATACCTATTTTATTTTCATAAGTTTTGATCTAAAATTAAATTTATAGTGGAGGCATCTTACTCATACATGGCCATACCATCATTTATGCTGCATACTTCCAATTGACACATGTCAAGGATTTCCCATATCCCTTTCGCTTTATTTTATTTCTGAACCCTTGTCTATCAAAAAATTCTATTGTTTCTAGTTTAAAAATTCAAAAAGTAGAAAATAATTCAAATATAACAAAAAATTTAAATCATTCTAATTATTCTAAAAATCTAAAATCAGGGCATGAGGATTATTAGATATCTAGTTAGATCATTTTCCTATGTTATTTATCTCATGTTTAGTATATATCATACTTTATTTCTATCACACTTGCATATCATTGGTATTCATGAGTGTTATGTAAGACATACAAATTTCACATGGATTCAATTGTTGGACTAGCCTCTACCCAATAGGCCTTTTTGAATTGGGGGCATCTCATTCACAAGTCACACTATTTACAAGTGTTATTTAGAAATGGATTGCTAACATCTTTATTTACATTGTGTACATGGATATTCTACTTTATAGGATATGATCACATTACATATATAGATGGTTTAGAATATATTTATGGTTCCATGTTCCAATGTTATTTACTTATACATAGTATATTAGACTTTACTTTTCTATTGTGTATGGCCCAATGTCCTTATGTTTAAATTGCTTAGACATATCCATGAGATATTATTTGGTATGTGTGAGATATGAACATGTACATTACTTGGTTCTATTGGTCCTTTGTTTTATATGACAATTGAACATGTCCATTTTTTGTGATATCATTCATGTCATTTATGTGGAGCCTTTGGATTTTTGTGTACAAATACTTACTTACATGACATTTAAACATGTTATTTGTATATGACTCTTGGCCTTAATGTATTACATGGTGTTTTTGCTTGTTGATCTTTTTATTTTTTATGAGTGCCATGATACATATCATGCACTAACTAATGCATAGGATAGTAACTCTACATTATATTAGTATGAACTTCACCAACACATTTATATCCTTGTCTCATCTATTACATACATAATTTAAATGGTTCATATCCTGTTATGCTAACATACTTTTTGCATATCTTACATTATTCAATGAATACATATTAATATGCATAATGTAGTTAAATTTTATTTTGAGTTGAGTGACTTTTAGGATCAGTTACATCACCTTAAAAGAGAGGAATTTTAGTGGTCTTTTCATACATAAGATAAGACTCTTCAAAATCAAAAATCATTTTTTGGTATAGGATACAGTTTTAAAGGTTTCATAATGGCTCATAATTCAATTATTAGCATAGATTATGGAGGCATATGCACTCACATTTCAAGATCAAAGTAAAAATTCATACATTTTTTAGTGCATGATACAAGTTCATGCACAATTTTTTCAAAAATCATAATTTGCATCTACATAGAGTGTAATTTCCTCTGCCATATGTGGTAATACAATCAGATTAATAACCAAATTATATATGTTTACCTAATGTTAGATATGGTCCTCAAGTACCCCAAGAAGTAGGTTATTCAAGTTCTCATTTTTTATCATCTCCACATGCAAGGGCAGATTTTGGATTTGTTGAATATAATCCATGACCAATCATATTTGATGCAATTTGGCTAATTGGTTGAAATAATTATCTATCACATTTTTTTGATAGTGTGTCTACAATTCTCCATTAAAAACTAACCAAGTGGCAATGAGAGTGTTCTTGTTCTTTTGAGTACATCAATACTAAATGAATTTGTTGGGTTCTAAATACAAGGATGCCATTGTACCATTTTTTCCACATGGGATGTGATGTACATAAAAAAAATCCATTTGGTTGATCTAGGTGACCAAATCATTTAAGTTGAACGTATGCAAGTCCAATTATAGTACCATGTTTTTAGTACCTAAATTAGAATCAGTTGATGATGATGGATATTATCTATTTTTATTTTTAAATGGAATGGAATGGAAAGGGATGAGAAAAGGTTCCACCATTAAGGGTTTGTGTATTGGAAAAATGAGGGTGTTTTTTTATACTTTGTTGCATGGAAAACATTTGATCAAATCTTTTCCTGATCTCATTTAGTCATTCACTGATTTTATCAAGTTTTCTTTTATTTTCCATTTTAGACTATATGTTTTGCACACTATAATCAATTTGGCTCACTCCTTCATTTATGAAGACAAACCTTAGAATAAAATATCTACCTATTTTGAACTCCATTTCTTCTTTGTTAGGCATTTTTTCCATAGTGTTGGAACTATTACCTTGACTCCTAGTGTGTAGACCATCCATGAAAAATGTTTTATGGTTCACAAATTAAAAATAGGATTACTATCTAATTATACCAATGTGGTCATGTCGCCAAGATGAATCTAATGACTAGGATATGTTTCAAGGGTATAAAAAACATGAAAAAATAAAGTAACCCTAAAAAATAGGGTTGACAAGAAATATATGTTTTTTTTATTACTTTGCTAAGATGGTTCTAATTATAGGTATATTTCACCAATGTGTGAAAACATCCATAATTTATTTCAAAAAACATAAAACCATATTTCACCAATGAAAATTTTAAATTTATTTAACATCAAAACTTATGTTTTTTTAGATCCTTTAACAACATCAAAAAGACATTGTTCTCAACATAAAAAATTTGCAGTGAAAAAATCTTACCCAAATTGAATTTTTTATACTAATTATAATTCCTTTACGTAGATAGATAAATCAAATTCATAAAAATGGATTGAAATATAAATATCATGAGGATAGAAATAACATGCTATCAAAATAATAAGAGTATATCAGAGTAAATCCACACCAAAGATTGATAGAGAAGTATAATACTATAAAAATATGACTTATTTGCTTTGAGGTGGAACCTCCAAAACATTTTAAGAAGAACAAAATTATCAATATGATGATCTAAT
Organism: Torreya grandis; assembly: GCA_037957365.1. NCBI lineage: Eukaryota > Viridiplantae > Streptophyta > Pinopsida > Cupressales > Taxaceae > Torreya > Torreya grandis. The sequence continues at coordinate 46,558 of JARHVA010005158.1, forward strand.
ACTAGATGCTACCTCTTATTTAAACCATAATAATTCTAAGGATACTCTATAGCTTGACACATTAAAAAATATGAAGATATAGAAAGAATCATATAACTAAGCTAATGCTAGCCACAAGATGGCCACACATATCCTAATACATGCTAGTGGTTAAAGGCATAGTAGTAGAGGGCACAAAAGTGTTGAAAACTCTACCAACTATGTAAAAGTTAGAATAAAATACCTATGATATAATTACAATAAAATATAGTAAATAAAAATTTAGAAGAGAAGTTAATAGATAAATAACTTATTATAGACTAATTTGAATTCTAACAAATAATGAAAGTACTGAAAAGAAGGTTTTGAAATTGTATGAAAGAGCACTTAGAAATAAAATATTTATCCAAGAGACTGACCATAATCAAATTGTATGACAAAAGTAAGAGCATAATCAAAATTTTATGATAGTGACCATCCCCTTGAGAACGATGAACATATTTCAATAATGGTTGTGCAAGTTCAAGCTCTTTGAAAACCTTTCATCTTGGAAAATGATATCCAAAAACCTTTATCCAAAAATTAAATTGATGTGTGTAAATTTTAAAATTGTTTTGGCTTCACTTGAGCCCAATACACACTTGTTAGGATCAAAAAATTAGGTTTTTGTTCAAGGGGCTTACCATAGGCCCCTTCTTACATTATTATAGGTTATGTTTTTAATATAAAAAATTATCATTCATGGATGTCAACATTAAGTCTCATGAAAATGATCTACTCATCCCTTATCCATATGGTATGAGATGCAAGATGGAACTGGAGTGAGATCTATGTACTCTTTCACTAAATACAATCTCTTCATTTTGGTACAACTATGGAACAATAAGTTTAAGTAGATAGATAATACAATAAAGTAAAAGTATGTTGGCACTTGATATGATAATGATAGCTTATTTATGATATACTTTGGTAGCCTAAGGTATTTGTGTATAAGCTTCATTAAATTTAAATTAGGACACATTCACTCGCAAGTTGACAATAAGGAAGGGAGAACACTTACAATCAAGACACAATAAAATATGATAAGATCATTATGAAAATGTTTCGATTTCAATTAAAGTAAAACTAAGTTCAAAAAATAGAGATCAATAAATTTGTAAAAATAATGGTGAGTCTCCCAAGACAAACAAATGACAAATCTAAAAATATTTGTAAACAATTCATCAAGATTCAAGGTTTTTGAGGGTCCAAATATAACTATAAATTCATTAATAAGATAAAAGCCGAATCTAACCCAATAATCTAACTGCACGAAAGCATGATATAAAGACTTAAACTATGATTGATAAGTAAAGTATTAAATAATATTTTTAACCGCGTTAAAATAAAAATGTTTTTGCAACCAAAAGTCAACTATTCATTACTTCGACGATGGTATGAATAGTTTATGCATTTTTTACACATTTTTAACTTCCTCTTCCAATTTAAACGGTTACAGAATCCGCAAAAGTAAACAATTTACGACACCATATGCTTTATCAGAGTGGAAGCCAGATCGTCGAGTAAACCAGCTATTAGAAAATTTAATTTTAACCTCGAGAGGAGCGCTTCGGCAGAGAGAATTTTAAAAATGACTGTGTAATTACAAAGAGGAGGTTTCATTTTTAAAAGATCTGAATGGATGATGATGAAGACGACAGACTATAAATGCAGATAGCTGTAGAAGAATAAATCTAATGAATTCAACTTCTTCGGAAAGTAAACATGGAACCGAAAAGAAGCTTTGGGCAAATCCACCTTGACCTCTTCGCACTGCTTCCAACTATAACCGGATCTGGATGCACACGACCTCCTCCTTTGTCGTTGGAAGCCGCAAATTTGGCAGAAGCCCTGGCCGAATTCAGTTTTTGCTGATCCGCGCTAGAGGCCTGCGTTTTAAGAGGCGTCCTTGTGGCTTCAGCCGATCTTCCAGCATCCACTGGCTCCTTAATGGTGCCAAAATTCTTCACAGAATCGTTGGAAGCTTTACAACTGTTTACCGACTTAAAATGTGCCAACAGACTCCAGCCCCTGGATCTGGCACTCTCCACGGCCCACGTTTTTTCGTTGACAGACTTGGATTTCTGTTCAAATTTTATAGCTCTCATTAAGCCCTCTTCGTAATTGCACGACACCGACCGCTTAAAACCCGAGGCGTCCAAGGCATTATTGCCGGGCTTCCCTTGTTTGAGACGCAAGTCTTCCAGCTTCACGGCAGGAGTTCTGATTAACCCCGGAGTAAAAAAATGCTTCCATTTCCCACGCGTTTTATTGCGCAAGGGAGGCGGCTTTGATGTTCGTGTTGCCCTAGATGTAGAATTACTGCTTGGAGAACCGAAATTACCCCGCCGTAAATTTCTGTCAGTTGAAGAGAAATAATCCTTTCTTTGTGAAACATGAGGATTGCTAGAGGTAAAGCTGGTCCAGTAAGTGGACTTTAAGCCCAGCGAATCCGTTCTCCATGCCTGCATCTTTTCATTTAACAGTAGGCGGTTTTCTTTGCGTGAATTTGATTTGCTGTATGAAAAATGTGCGTTGGATTCACTCCCACATCTCTGGACAGTGAGTGGAAGGAGGCGGCCTTGGTGAAACAGATCGTCTGCCGCGCAAATGTTAGATGCTGGCGAGCTAGATCGTCCGACGTCGAAGAAGAAATCCGTCTGGTGTGAAGATCCCCGGTTCGAGTCCCGTAACGTGCTCTCCCATTCCACAGGCAGCCCAGCGCTTTTGTAATCCCCTCGTTCCGTAACGAGATCGCACAAAGAGAGGGCCTCCACCTCCTCCTCTTCCTCCTCCTCCTCCTCCCCATACCATCCGGCGATCGGATCCGCGTACCCGTCTCGGGCAAGTCCTACCGCAGATTCTTCGAACAGACCTCGAAATTCCATATGGTTATACGCCTAAGAAGAATAAAACACCAAAACTTGGCCTTAATGGGACAGAAAATAGAATAAGTATTTATGATGTTTTTGCTTTCCGATACCAAAGCAGAGCAATTTCAGAGTAGAATGAACCTTGGCTAGCTACTGAAAACATAAACAGGAGATAATATATGAGATGGAGGCGAAGCATTGGTGAGATGTGACTGTGTCAAAGCGACGGCGGGGTGCGGTCTCTTCTTCGAGAACGTGTGTACAATATAAACGTTGGAAAATAGAAGACAAGAGGGACTGTGGTTCATCGAAACCCATATCAAAAGCCGACAAAAAGAGAAACCATAACGAGGACTTCTAGAAGCCCCAGCACGTGGAATTCCTAAGTTCCATGCACTTTTACTTGCCCTATATTTTATACTTGTTCTCGAACTAAATTAACTTTCTTGGAGTTCACCAACGTGTTTTGTTTAAAATTACGCACAAAAGCCAATATCTTTAGTAAAATCGAAAAGACAACTGTAAAGCACGAACAACTAGGTTACACTCATGTGGAACTCTATTAGAGTGCGGGAAGGCCAAATATTTGCTACAAGGTTAGATACAAGTGGAACTCTAGTAGGGACAGCTGCATTCACTGAGTATTTTTATTTATTGATGAAATTTTTGATTAAGCGCCAGGTTACATTCTCTTGAATTTATTACGGAATATAGTGCGGCGTCATCCTTTATTTTATTAAAGTTTGTATTTTGTAAGAATTTGTATTTGAAGGGGTTTTTTTTTCTTGAGTGAACGTTATTAATAAACCAACGACATTTTTTCATATTCATTAAGTTTAATTATTAATTTATATGTATTTTGAATATTGTATAGTGTTAATTCTCTCAAATTTATCTTTTTTAATTATATGAAGGATTAAAACTAGCAATCGTTCTGACGTACAAGTTATATCGAAAGAGTTAATTTTTTATTTTGGTAAAGCGGCATTTTGTAAAGCGAAAGTGTGTAAATCGGTAGTCGTACTTCACTCAAAGAGTATGAGCATTGACCCTGTCTCACCTTTTATTTATGAAGCGTAAAGAAACAATACTATGATATTTTCGATATAGTTGATGCTCGAAAATGAGGTGGCATGTTCCTTCATACAGTGTGGCAATGCGTTGTGAGGGGTGGAGACAATTTGCTTCACGTTGAATTTGAGCAACAACAAAGGGGTGGGGAAGGGCAAGGCTATATAGAACATGAAATTGGTGAAAGATTTCAAGGTGAGTTGGGTGGTAATGGTGAGTGACAATGATAGGGTATTTTAAAGTTGTTTAACCCTAAAAATATAGTTTAGGGTTAATTTGAGTTAAAGGGGAAAAACAATAGATCAACCAATAATCATTTCATATAAGGATACAACTACAGTTGAAACAACCACAGCTTCAAACCCAATCTCAATTATAGTTTCAACTCCCATCTTTGTGATACATCCCCCACCTATTTATGTCATTCCTATAGTTCCAACATCTCCTTCTCCTATTTCCACTCCTTCATTACCTTAAGTGACTCCACCCTCTATTCCCACCAGTTTACCTGTGTCAATAAGCCCATTGCTAATAATTCAATCAAGACAATTGGAAACTCAAGTCTCCCATTAACTAGACACTCAAGTTTCCATTCCACCTTCTTCTTTCGTAATATCACTCTACCCTTCCATAATTCCCTCTATCTCATTTACAATTCCTTCCATTACATTAATAACCAACACTACACAATAGTAAATAGCCATGGATTCAATCATTATGACTACAATCGTGCTGGCCATCCCAACCCCTAGGATAACTATTGTTTCATCTTCATCCCCCTTCATCTTCCCCATTTTACCCACCCTGAGTGTCCCTAGCAATTTGATTGACTCATTCAAGGAATATGATCTCATCAATCAAAATCCATCTTAGCAATAGGTGCAAATGTCTCAGAGTATTCAATACTTTTGACCTGTAATAACCCCTTTGAAACAAAATGTGCCTTATACTTGTCAATGGACCCATTAGCTGCATACTTTCTTCCCTTAGAAAGAGATACCAAATCTCAAGTATGATTCTTCATCAAATAAAAATACTCATTTATCATCACATCATCCTAATCATGTATCCCATGAGCCTATGAAAAGACTATAGATCCCTAGAGAATGCCTAACACAAAATTCTAGTACCTACAAAATGTGCATGATGATGTCTAATGGGTGGAAGATCGTATCTAAAAGGTGATACCTCATATATCATAGTATGAGCCCATAATGGCATAATGAAAAAACCAATGGCAATAGGATCGTCAACATCCATAACTTCCTCAGTGACCTCCTGAACTATCTCCTCAAACAATGAATCCTTAAGAGGATAAGGGGAATCGATAAAAGAAGAAGGCATGGACGAAGATGAAGAGTAATGAGAAGCGAAATTCTCATCAAATTATATTAGTGTTAAAAAAAAAACATCATGAGTATCAGGATCCTAAATATGATAAACTGTCATGTTATCATAATACCCTAAAAATTTCAAGGGTTTGCTCTTCTTATCTAATGATTTATTTTTCTTATTTGGTACAAACATCCAAAGACTCTGAAAAATGAAACATCAAGATTAGTTCTAAACCAAGACTCATCTACAATCGAATGCTCAAGTGCTCTATGTCGTGTGTAATTATGAATGTAATTTTAAAAATTAACTATTTTTGACTAATACATAGGAGGTAAATCTTATAAATGCATCATGTAGTTATCCATCTCCTTTAAAGTTAGGTTCTTTCATTCTGATAAACTATTCTCTTGTGGAGTATGGAAATAGAATGTTGGTAAACAATACCATGAGCCCCCAAAGGCTTTGATTTAAGTGGATTAACCAAGAAATATTTTTTCATCACATCTTGACTCAAAGATTCCTAATTTATCCTCATTTCTCTTGATGTATCATTTGCTTCCAAACACTTTAAAGTATTTAACAGAGACAAGCTTTGCATACCATAGCTCATAGGGAGTTTTATCACTATATACCCTCAGTTGAAATCTATCCAAGATATATACTATTTTTTGGATTGCTTCTCTCCAATATCCATCAAGTAACTTGGACTCTTTTAGCATTGTTCTATCCATCTCCTTGACTGTCATGTTCCTTCTCTCAACAACTTCATTCTACTAGGGAGTATTTGTTGTAGAGTAATTTATTTTGATCCCATGATTCTCACAATACACTATGAACTCATATGAGGTGAATTATCCACCTTTATCAGATCTTAAGCATTTGATTTTCCATCTAATCTCATTCTCCACCATGGCCCTAAAGATCTTGAATCTCTCAAATGCCTGAGACTTGTCCTTCAAATAGGTTACCCATGTCATTCTTGAGTAATCATCTCCAAACAACATGAAGTATCTCTCTCCTTTACATCCTCTAATCTTAGTAGGACCACAAATATCAGTATGAACTAATTCTAGAGGCTTTGTAGTTGCATACTCCTTTGTCTGATATTTGACACTTGTCTACATGCCTAGTTGACATTCCTTGAATGTAGTGTTTGTTGGTTTGGTTATCTTTGGCATGTATCTAACTCACTTATTTATGCTTGTTTTGACTAGGATATAAAATTTATATCCATCTTGTTTCAAAGGGTTTATCATAGGTTGAAAGTATTGACAGATATGAGACATTTGTACCTATTGCTAAGATGGATTTTGATTGATGAGATCATATACCTTCTTCACTTATACATCCCTAGATAATGCCCACTAAAAGTGGTGATGGATCTCAAATGCATGAATTTATTGATGAAAAATCCCCACCATAACTCAGTTGTATGACTTAAAAATTGGATGTCTGGGTTACCCGATATTGAATCGATACAAGAGAGTTTTTGATTATTTTTAGCATAAAAATAAATCTTGGCATACAGTGGTTTTGTTGATATTCTTACAAAACATCTAAAACTATGGGCTATATCGACATAAAAATGAATACAGGACTTGGACTAACACACATCATTATTCTAATCCAAATGACTATTAAAACCTCTTAGCTAAAAAGTAATATTTAATTACTTTCTAACAATAAATATATGGACTATAACAATTTGACTCCAAAACATATAATTTGAATATACTATGACCATAATAGAATAATAACTAATCCTAAACTCAAAATAAAATAAATCTTCACTATTAAATATGATAAACCCCAAAATATGAACATTGACACACTATTGAAATCTAATCCCAACTTAATAAACTAAAGACTCAAATCATATAACTAACTGCACATGTTGAATTTTGATATGACATGGAAAAAGTATTTGAAGAAGGTAAAGCTTTGACAAATGGCATTCATATGCGATACAAATTTGCACTTGTGGAAGGAATTTGTGGAGAAAAGGTTACAATTGAGAAGATGAGTCATGGTCAGGAGAGCAAGGGTTTTCCTAATCTAGCTTGCCAAAAATATTATGGGTTAATTGATGATTACCACATTTCTATGACAAAATATTACAAAATATTTCACGTAAAGTCATCCACTATTGCATCAATAGTTGGTGTACAGATGCAAATAAACGTTTGAAGCCAAATGTAAATATTACATGAATGAAGCATCAACTATTCTTAGAGATTTATTTAAGACTCAATCTTTAATGGATCCATGAATCTTATGGGCTGAGATGAGTACACAAAATCACTATAGCATGCTTTGAAACTTACAATTGCCAATCTAGAATTTGGCATTATCTGGTCTACAAGCTCAATGTTGATTAACTTTGTATCCAAATTTGATGTAAAAACCCATTCCAAGATAGACTATGACTATATCAGAGTCAATTTAGAATGTCCTTAATGCAAAACTAATTTTTTTATAAAATAAAAATAAAAACTACATACAATACACTCATAATATATTGATCTCATTAAAACAACAATATTCCATCAACAAAAGTGAAGTATTGAACTTGACGACTCCTCTTTTTCTTTTAATCCTCCATCACAGAGATTGAGAACTACTTTGATACTAGATATTGGTATAAATTAGAGTTTACACAATAGAGAAAGCTAAGTACTAAACACAATATATTTCAAACATAATATTATTTACACTGTCTATATTTATTCTCAATCAAATCCATATGGGTTATTACAAAGTTATATAGGAAAATTATTTTATATAATTGGGGAGATCATATCTCCATATATCTCTCCCACAATATCTCCTCAACCCTATGAATATGCATTATAACAAATATCCTATATTCGTAATATTTTTTAAATAATATTAACACTATCAAATAACTAATTCACAAAATATAATATTTACCTCTCAGTAAATATCCAATGAAAAAGTGAATGTAATAAATTAATTCCTAACATTTTCATCTTTTTCCCATTGACAAAAATAATTTGCATAGTTATTTGTGTGGTCAAATGGGTCCTTGTGATTCAAAAAGATAGGTAAATCTAGTATTTCAAAATATTATGGATAAGGATATTGAAGTATACATTGTCAAAGAGGTTTATATTTAAATGAAGTCATATATGCATAAGTATTATGGAAATCCATTTTCATTTGAAGTATAGAAACCTACTTTTAAAGATCCCAAATAGTGGTCATCATAAAGAGAAGATATCCATGAAAACAATGGTGTTTGTCATTAGTGTTATCATTGGTTCCAACCCACCACCTTTTTATAATTGAGGTATATGAGTAGCATCATCCTCATGGATAACAAGTGCATGTTCATGAACACTAAATTTAGGATATGTCAGTAGTGGTATTAGATCTATTAATTTTTTTAATTTTTGTCTATCACTTGAATCATTTAGACCATTGGAAAATTTTGATGCACTCCTTTTATAATTAACTTTTAATTCATTAATTAATTCATTGTGTATTTGTCAAAACTTTTGATGATCATATGAAAGATCATCTTGATCATATGCAACCATTTTTGTGGTAGGTTTTGCATAAGGGAATGATTAGATGACTTGCCCTATTGATGACTCATGGAGTTTTATGATAATCCCAAAGCTTGCCGATTTGTATTATATTTAAGAGATACAGGGTGGGTTATAGCTTCTTCATGTTTCTACAATCCTTAGCCTTTGTATCCATATTTTATCAAATATCCAAGGCCAAAATCATATAATGGTTATGTAGGAATTAAAAGTATTTATAATCGTTATCTTCCATAAGATGGATGAAATCATCTCTTAAAATTATGAGGACACAAACCTAGTTAGAGGGATGGTAGCTACTACCATTCGAAGATTTTATATTTGAGGTTTTATCACTTTGAAGAATACAAGAGTAATAAATTTTTGCCCCTTCTTTAAAATAATGTTGAAGAGATTCATAATCATAGTCATAAAAGAAATTGATATCATACATGATGAGAGAGATAAAGAACACAAATACTAGGACAAACCATGTAAAAAAACATCATAAATGGTACCCTTAGGTAATAATGATATATAAAGATTGGGTTCACCAAATGTTTAACCCTAAAAATTTAAATTGGGGTTATCTAAGGTTAAAGGGTATAGAAATAACCTAGGGTACAATGGTGATAAACTATCTATATATCAAGCCAATTAAATGTTAAACTTAGATATAACATATGATGAATTTGTTAAACTAATATATGAAAATGACAAAGAATTAATGTACTTAGATGGTTATGATGTTGAAAAAAAATTGGATGTAGAATAGGTTGTTCCCAAAATCCGTCACTTGTTTTTCAGGATAACATATCAACTATTTTGGTCCTACAGGCCAAAATAGTCTCTTCCCTTCTAAAAAAATATTCTGAGTGCTCAAGTTCTTCAATTATTCAAGCATTTTTAGTTAAGGGACTTGCATGTTCAATATATTCCATAGGTACAACTGGCAGGCTTTCACAAAGAAAGAAGTTCCAACACTTAGGCAATTTCAAGGTTGGTTCAATGCCAAGGTTCAATCAAAAGACTTAATGGTGGGCTTCAAACAAATGGAATGAACCATTGAATCCCGCCTCTCAATGGTTCAAAGTTTCAATGAGTTCAAGGTTCAACGACATCGACGGACTTAAAGAGTTGAGCGCTTCAAAGAGTTCAAAGAAGTTCAACTGCTTCAAGATTCAATGGCTTCGACGGACATAAGGAAAAAGACAATTTCAAAGAGTAAAGATTGAATCATTGAACCGTTGAACCTTGAACCAAAAGAGTTCAAAGTTCAAAGGTTCAAAAAGTTCAAAAATTTTGATGGACTTAGAAGATAAAAGGATTCGAAGAGTTAAGATTGAACTAATGAACCATTGAACCTTGAACTTCTCAAGGTTCAAAGTTCAAGGGTTCAATGAGTTCAACAAAAAAAAAGATCTAGAAAGTTCAAAGCTTCAAGAGATTCAAAGAAAGAGAATGAACCATTGAACTTTGAACCAAAATGGTTCAAAAGTTCAAAGGTTCAAAGGTTCCAAGAAGTTCAAAGTTCGAAAGGAAGCTTTGAGTGAAGGAAGGAAGTGGAAGATTCCAAAAACAAGTTCTAAGAGATGGTTCAACCAAATAGGAAAAGAAAGCGAATGCGGCCCTTCCCAAAGAGCTGATTGAACCACCCGAACCGTTGAACCATTGAACCGATTCACTCTGAAGGTTCAAAGGTTCAAGGTTTAACCGACCAGAGACTAGTGACGTCCCCACAGATGTCAAATTTAGGGTAATGAAATATCCATTACTTTTCAAATATGGCACAAACATGAGAATAAACTCAGGGATTGGCCAAAGAAGATGCCAAAAGAGCTAACTGAAAGTGAGAAGATAGCCTGAGAGCTCAAATCAGCAAGGAAGGACAAAATGTGGTAAGGAAAAGAGAAAATGCTACAAGAAGACCAGAAATATCTGTAGGAGTTATTCCAGTAGGTGAAACCATCCACCAAGTGGAAATCAGAGAGTGTGAGCACTGAAAGGCACAGCCTATTTTTCTTCATCGAGTAAAAGTGAAGTGGACAGTTACACAAATATCAGGAAGAAGACCAGACGGTCCATACTTTGGAGTGGACATTTGAGAATAATTAACATGCCAAAGTTAAGGCCGATACCCTGTTCCAGTATGGCCCATTGACAAAATTTCAAACACATTCAAGGCATTGAATGCACCATGGGCCATTTTGTGAAGTAAAGCGCCAAGTCTTTCTTGGCTGCTATATATTGTAATCTCTCATTTTGTAGAAAGGAGATCTCTCTATTATAGAAGCAAAACACTACCCAGATTAAAAGACATTTCCTTAGACTTTGAGCTCAGATTGTTAATCATATTTCATCATTTGAATGAGAAAGCAAGTGACCTTTCAGACTTTGTGCTGAAATAGCTTGTGTTATTTAGGAGATTGTTCTTATGTCTGTTTCCTGAATGCAGTCTCATTCATTTAATTTAATAAGCTAAACTTGTGAAAGTAATCTGAAAGGTGTCCTGATGCCAATTGTAAGAGACTTTGTGCTGCCATAATTGTCTTTAGTGTGTGTTTTCTATTTCTGTGTAAAGGATCTTAGAAAGACTTTGTGCCCCTATTATCCTTCATATATTTTACTCTTTGGCAATTGAGGTGGAGACTTCGTGCTACACCTCATTTTGATGTGTTATTGCGTCCTGTTGCCTTTTACAACCAGGAAGGAATCTGGCTATTGACTGAATTTTACTTCTGAAAGAAGAGAAGTACCTTCATCAATCACCTAGGATTTCTCCTTTGATTTGTGAACATCATCTCTGAAAAAAGAGAGATGGATGGTGTTATCTTACCCCTGAGTGTATTTTTAGCATATATATATATATATATATATAGACACACACACACACACACACACACACACACACACACACACACACACACACACACACTATAGTTAGCAGGGAACCTCCCCTTGATGAGAGGAGAGATTTATCCCATTTTGATGTGGTAGACTTGCACTTTTTGCTAATCAAATCTCTTTATGTTGTGGTTGAAACACCTATTTTTCCATTAGTTAGTTAGTGACAAAATATTCACCCAACAATTTGTTGCCACTATGCTGGGGATAAAACGTGCATTTTGAAGCCTCCAACTTCAAATTGAAGCAATTCCAGTTCTTTCCATTTTCATTTTGCACTCTGGCAGATCCATGGTATACATGAAGCTAGAGAGCCAAAGGTATTTTTGACCCTATTTTTGAGTTTGTGTAGAGAAATAATTTTGATCTTTCTCCTCCACAAACTCACCTTTAGCGAACTAGGAGTTTTCCTCCTACAAAAGTCAGGTCTCCATTACCAGGCAAAGCATCTATTTCTACTATTAGCAGAGCTTTGTCAATACATACCCCTCTGACATTTTTTATCCCTCCCTTTAATAGTCTATCATGGCAGTTCAAGGCCCCTTGGGTAACTCTTTTGGTCCACTCAATCTAACTCCACCTCTACATGAACTACCTCACAATTCCAAGAAGAATTTCCCCAAGTTCTTTGGTGATGGGAGAGTTCATCTTGATGAACATATTTCAACCTTCAGCATAGTCTATGGCATGATAGGTGTGGAGTATGAGAACATAGCAGTCAAGCTATTTGTAAAAATATTGCAACTCGTTGCTATAGACTAGTTCTATCATCTGCAAGCACAAATAGTGACTGACTGGAACACCCTAAAAGCCAAGTTCAAAGCAAGGTTCGAGCCTACAAAAGATACACATGCCATGCTGGCCTAGCTCACACAAATGAAGAAGGAGCCTCATGAGCCTATGAGATACTTCGTAGCTAAGTTTGACAAGCTAAAGAATAGAATCCCCACAATTGCTCAGCCAATAGCTGAGAATCTCAAATGTTTTTTCATCAATTCTCAACATCTTAGAGTGAGTTTCCTATTGAGACGGGCTAGACACATAGACCTTGTTGTAGCTCAGGATTTGGCCACTAAAGTTGAAGATGATCTTATCTTCTTAGGAAAGATAAGAAGGGATCCTAACAGAAGTAAACCTTCTTCATCTTCTAAGAATTTTTTTATAGGCACCACTGATCCTATGGTACAGAAGCTAAAAAATGAGTTGATAGCTCTCAGAAAGTAAATGGCATAAGGGATGTCTGCTCCTCCTTCATATCGAGATATAACAAGGAGGACATTTCCCAATCAGTCATACCAATGCAATGTTGCCAAGAATCAAGGGTAGCCAAGTCATCTTCCTCCCCCATAGGGGAAGCTTGCCATTGAAGCAGCTCCAGCTAACTCGACAGTTGGATATCTTGAAATTAAATTTGATTTTTCTTTTCATCCTGAGTTGAACCAAGAAAATGATGCTGATCTCTTTGCAGAAGACCAAGAAGAATCAGCTAGTGACTCCAACATTGGTTTCCTAAATTACCAAGATGAACCCAGAAGTAAAGGTGTAGCATTTGATGGATCATACACAGTATTTACCAGGTCCCAAAACCAATCAGCTCAACAAGCTGATAAATAAAAAATAGGGGAAGAATCTCGACCAACAATTTTGATTGCTAAATGAGGGTCTACTCTACCTTTTCAATCAAAGTACTCGGTGAGCAATAAAAAAGTAAGTATTCCAAGTATTCCTTCATCTTCTACTTCAAATTTTTAGATCAGTTCTACATCCCCAAAAAACCAAAAGAATAAACCTCCTTCCTCTGTCATCAGTCCTTTCCAATCATTTGACATAGTCGACCATGTTAGGAAGACCAAAATTTAAATGACTGAGTTTGAATTCTTGCAATCCAACCCTGAGTAGTTGGATAGGTTAGTTGAATATGTGAAGAAAAAAACTATCCCTGCAAGACAAAAATTATTCAGAGTAACACCTAGTTCCCACAAGAATACATCCACCGAGAATAAACTTGTCATTCCTCCTCCTGTTGCCCCTAGGAAGACAAAACTATTTTATGTTTCCTTATTGATAAACAGTCATCAGCTGAACAACTGCATAATTGACTTAGGCACATCTGACAATGTCATGCCCACCAAAGTGGCATAATCTCTTGGTCTCACGCTAACCAAGACCTTTGGGAGATGTTTCTCCATGGAAAACAAACAAGTGCCTTTGTTGGAACAAATCAAAGACACCTAATTTACATTTGCGGCATTTCCAAATAAGAGGATTAAAATGACAGTCCTGGTGGTAGACGTCCCAGCCTCATATGACATCCTTCTTGGTCAATATTTTTACAAAGATGTTGGTGGTGAGTTAAGCATGGACCTATCTGAGGCAAGGATATCGATTAAAGGTGTCATGCAGAGACTGCTCCCTGAGAAGGAGTCAAAGTACATTTTCACCCAAACATCAACCCCTAAAGCTCAAATTGTGTTTGAGTCTTTAGGAATGGGTAATTATTTCCTATCCATGGAGGATGTTCTTTTCTTATTTAACAAAATTTATAAAAGTGATAGTCTAACAATTGATTCAGACAAAATAATAGAAGAATAAATAGAGCACAGTTTAGATGCAAAAGGATCTCCCCTTCCAAACGAAGAAAAATCTAAAAAAAGAGCAGTCTATGATGACATATGGATACTAGAATTTGATGGCAGCTATTCTTCTACCAACTCTGGAGCTGGAATTGTGTTGATATCTCCTCAAAGAGATATTTTTTTCTTATTCATATAAGTTGCAGTTCAGTAACACCAACACTGCTGAATATGAATCGTTGCTACTCAAATTAAAGGTTGCTCATGACAGATGTGTTAAAATCCTTCATGCCAAAGGAGATGCTAAATTAGTGGTTTTTCAAGTGAAGAACCTGTATCAAACTAAAAATGAGAGATTAAACCATTATCACAATTTGGTTTGGGATCAAATTGAAAGCTTTGATGCTTTCAGTATCTATGTAGTGCCTAGAGAGTTCAATGACCGAGCTGATGCATTGGTTATTTCTATGACCCTCATGGTTCCTCACTCAGATTTTAAAGGAGATAGGTACACTATCGAACTGGTCTTTCAACCAAGTGTGCCTAATAGTGCCAATCATTATCAAGTGTTTAATAGCGACAACCAAATCATTGCCTTTCTAAAACAAAAAGACAGCTTTGAATAGCTTCATTTCGAAGGCAACAAGCCTCTACCTGGAGAATCAGCTCCTAAAACAAGCTCAAACATAGGTGAAAAATTCCTGTAGCTAAAAGAGAATAAAATTCCAAAAGGATTGGTTTCCCTTGAGAAACTGTTTGATAAGCATGACAGGTTCATTAAGTAGTAACAAAAAGATTTAAGGTCCTCCCAGGAATTTGATCAAATAAATTTGAGTACTAAGGAAAACCCCAAGATGGTGAAATTGAGAAGTGTTGCACTCTTGAGGAGAAGCTCAAATTTACTGCCCTACTTTGCCATTACATAGATGTTTTGGCATACTCTTATGATGATCTGAAGTCACTCAAGCCTGAAAAAATTGCCATGAAATTCCTCTCAAGAGTGATTCATTGCCTCACAAGCAAAAATCTATGCAGTATAACCCCAAGATATCAGGTACTATTCTATCTAAAATACAAAAAATGTTGAACGCAAGGATAATTTTTCCAATCCATCATTCTACATGGATTGTGAACATAGTCCCTGTGAGAAAAAAGAATGGCAAAATCACCTCTGCGTGGATTTCAAAAATTAGAATCAATCCTCTCTAAAGGATAACTACCCTCTACCCATCATGGATCAAGTCCTTTAGATGGTGACTGATTCAGAGATGTTATCAATTTTAGACAGTTTTTTAGTGTACAATCAAGTGGAAGTCGATGAAGTAGACCAACATAAGACTGCCTTCAATACACCTTGGGGCACCTTTGCATATCAAATAATGCCTTTTGTCTTGATAAATGCTGGTGCCACATTTCAGAGAGCAATAGACCTTGATTTCAGAGATGAAATTGGTAAGTTCATTATGGTATACCTTGATGACTTGACTATCTTTTCTAAGCATCATCCTGATCATGTGCATCATCTACAACAAGTTTGAAATGATGTCACTGGGATGGCATTTTTCTAATTCCCAAAAAGTCAATTTTTGGGGTTATAAAAGGGAAACTTCTCGATCACACTGTATCCCAAGAAGGCATAAATATTGAGTCACAAAGAGTCAAATCCATCCAAGAGCTTACTCTACCCACTAGTAAGATTGCATTTCACTCTTCCTTCAAAAAGGTGAATTTTCTACGAAGGTTCATTCCTGAGTTTACAGAGAGGACTCGCCACATTGTCGACATGATGAAGGGAAATGCCACCTTTAGCTATACTGAAGAAAGCAAATTAGCATTTCAAGACATCAAGATAGCCATCACCCATGCCCCAATTCTAGTTTGTCCAGATTACACCAAAGGCTTCATAATGTATAGTTATGCTTTCAAACACACACTTTCAGCAATTTTGGTTCAACATAACAAAGAAGGTGTGGAATCTCCAATATACTTCATGAGCTGTCCTCTCAAAACTCATGAGATAAAGTATTCAAACATGGAGAGGCACACTTATGCAGTGGTAAAGGTGATAAAGCACTTCCATTTTGACATCCTAAACTCACACATTGTTGCCCTGGTTCTTGATACAATAGTCAAGTCCATATTAACTCAGCAAGTGTTTGGAATAAAAAAGGGGCAATTGGATTACTAAAATCTAGGAGTTTGATATAATTATCAAACCAATGAAGCTGGTGTGGGGAAGAGGCCTCTACCAATAAATTGTTGATAACATACCAGAAGAAATAGGGCATGAAGAAATAGAGGTTGAAGACACGCCAACGGTTCTCTTTGTCACCACTACGAATGAGTGGTATTCGAATATTGCTCATTTCCTTACCTATGGTGAGTGTCCTTCTCACCTGTCTCATAAATAAAAGAGGAATTTTAAGTTAAAGGCTATCGATTTTGTTCTGTGGGACAATAGTCTATATAAGAGGAACCTTGATGGGGTATTCCTTCACTGCGTGGATAAAGAGTAGCAAAACAAACTTTTGGAGTCCTTCCACAATCTGGCCTATGGAGGAAATTTTTCTACGCTTGTAACTAGCCATAAGATTTTATGAGCTAGGTATTATTTTCCTAATCCGTTTCAATATGTATACAAATGAGTGCATAGATGTGAACTGTGTCAATAGTTCATTGGAAGACCCAAATTGGTTGCATTGCCTCCCAAACTAGTAATAATTGAAGAGCCTTTTCATCAATGGGGAATTGATTTCATTGGTGCTATAAATTTATCTTCAAGTGCTAGACATGATTATGTCCTCACAGCCACAGATTACTTCACCAAATGGGTGGGAGCTATTCCAATAAAGCATGCTACTTCAGATGTAGTATGCAATTTCCTCAAAGAAAATATCATTTTCAAGTTTGGGGTTCCAACCAAGATTGTGACTGATAATGTAGCTTATTTCTCTTCTCATGAAATTACCTAGTTCTATTTATATTATGGGATTACCCTCTCCCACTCTTTTGACTATTTTCTACAAGGAAATGGTTAAGCACAATCGAGCAACAAGAACCTGGTGACCATTATCAGGAAGCTAGTAGATGACAATCAAAGAACCTGGCATAAAGCATTGTTTGATGCTTTATGGGCAAACAGAATTATGCCCAAGAGGGTGATAGGTATGTCACCTTTCCAACTTTTGTATGGTCTCAGTGCAGAGATACCAATCACCATGGAATTACTAGCATTAAAGTTGGCAAAGGTAGTAGAAGATACAACTTTTGAAAATGCCATCAACAAGAGGATCATGTGTCTGATTGAACTTAATGAGAAACAAACTATGGTAGTGGACCGAATTAATGTGCATCAAAGTCTGGTGAAGACGCTCTTTGACCAAAAATCAAAAACCTATGATTTTCATATTGGAGATCAAGTTCTATTATGGGACAAGAGGAGAGAACCAAAAAGAATGCATGGGAAATTTGATTCATTATGGAGAGGCCCATTTGCTATTCATCATCTCAATGGTGAGAATAGTTTCCTATTGATGTATCAAGATGGCACACCATTTTCTCTATCTCACAATGGGTAGCATTTGAAGCACTTCAATTCTTGAAGTATCAGATAACTCTAGTTGTACGTATGTATAATATTTGTATAGTCTTGAGTTTTTATTTTGAGTTGTTCATTTTTGTTTTTGGTGCCTTTATTTTTGGGTAGCATGACTCTATAGCCCAATGGCATACATGAATGTAATTGGATTCTGGTTTCTACTCCCCTCAGCTATTTTAAAATTTCAACTGAAGGAAGTTCCCCAACTGGAGCCAGTTCTTGTTCCCAAAATTTGTCTCTTGTTTTTGGGGACAACATATCAACTATTTTGTTCCTGAAGGCCAAAATAGTCTCTTCCCTTCTCAAAAAATGTTCTTATCACTTAAGTTCTTCAATTATTCAAGTATTTTTAGTTAAGGTACTCTCAGGTTCAACAGATTCCATAGGTTCAACTGGGGAGCTTTCACAAAGAAAGAAGTTCCAACACTTAGGCAATTTCAAGGTTGGTTCTATGTTGAGGTTCAATCAAAAGACATAATGATGGGCTTCAAACAAATGGAATGAACCATTGAACCCCCCCTCTCAATGGTCCAAAGGTTCAACGAGTTCAAGGTTCAACGAAATCAGCGGACTTAAAGAGTTGAGTGCTTTAAAGAGTTCAAAGAAGTTCAACGCTTCAAGATTCAATGGCTTCGACAGACTTAAGGAAAAAGAAGACTTCAAAGAGTAAATATTGAACCATTGAACTGTTGAACCTTGAACCAAAAGAGCTCAAAGTTTAAAGGTTTAACAAGTTCAAGAAGTTTGACGGACTTAGAAGATAAAAGGATTCGAAGAGTTAAGATTGAACCAGTGCACCATTGAACCTTGAACTTCTTAAGGTTCAAAGTTCAAGGGTTCAATGAGTTCAACAAAAAAATAAAAGGATCTAGAATGTTTGAAGCTTCAAAGGAGTCAAAGAAAGATAATGAATTGTTGAACTTTGAACTGAAATGGTTCAAAATTTCAAAGGTTCAAAGGTTCAATGAAGTTTGAAGTTTGAAAGGAAGCTTCGAGAGAAGGAAGGAAGTGGAAGATTTCAAAAACAAGTTCAAAGAGATGGTTCAACCAAATAGGAAAAGAAAGTGAACACGTCCCTTCCTAAAGAGTTGATTAAACTGCCTGAACTGTTGGACCATTGAATCGATGCACTCTAAAAGTTCAAACATTCAAGGTTCAAAGTGGTTAAAGTGACCAAAGACTAGTGACGTCCCCACGAATGTCAAATTTAGGGTAATGAAATATCCATTACTTTTCAAAAATGGCACAAACATGAGAATAAACTCAATGATCAGCCAAAAAAGAAGCTGAAAGAGCCAACTAAAAGCGATAAGATAGCCTGAGAGCTCAGATCACCAAGGAAGGACAAAACATGGCAAGGAAGAGAGAAAATGCTATAGAAAGACCATAAATATCTCCAAGAGTTATTCCAATAGGTGAAACAGTCCACCGAGTGGACATCAAAGAGTACAAGCACTCAAAGGCACTGCCTATTTTTATTTATCAAGTAAAAGCAGAGTGGACAGCTACACAAATATCAAGAAGAAGACCAAATGGCCCATACTTTGGAGGGGACATTTGAGAATAATTAACATGCCAAAGTTAAGGCCGATACCCTATTCCAGCATGGCCCCTTCATAGAATTTCAAAAGCATTTAAGGCATTGAATGCAGCATGGGCCATTTTGTGAAACAAAGTGCCAAGTCTTTCTTAGCTTCTATATATTGTAATCTCTCATTTTGTAGAAGGGAGATCTCTTTGTTATAGAAGCAAAACTCTACCCAAATTAAAAGACATTTCTTGAGACTTTGAGATTAGATTGTTAATCATATTTCATCATTTGAATGAGAAAGCAAGTGACCTTTCATAATTTGTGTTGAAATAGCTTATGTTATTTAAAATATTGTTCTTATGTTTGTTTCCTGAATGTAATCTTCTTCATTTAATTAAATAAACAGAACTAGTGAAAGTAATATGAAATGTTTCCTAAAGCCAACTATGGGAGACTCTGTGATGCCAAAATTGTCTTTAGTGTATGTTTTCTATTTTTGTGTAAAGGATACTGGGAAGACTTTGTACCCCCATTATCCTTTGTATCTTTTACTCTTTGGCAGTTGAGGTGGAGACTTTGTGTTACACCTCATTCTGTTGTGTTACTGCATCTTGTTGCATTTTACAACTAGGAAGGAATCTGGCTGTTGACTGAAATTTACTTCTGAAAGAAGAGATGTACCTTCAGCAATCACCCATGATTTCTCCTTTGTTTTGTGAACATCATCTCTGAAAAAAGAGAGATGGATGGTGTTATCTTACCCCTGAGTATATTTTCAGCATATATATATATATATAGGGGAGGTTCCCTACTATATATATATATAGCAGGGAACCTCCCCTACCATATAAGGAACCTCCCCTTGATGAGAAGAGAGATTTATTCCATTTTGATGTGGTAGACCTGCATTTTTTGCTGATCAAATCTCTTTATGCTTTGGTTGAAACACTTATTTTGCTGTCAATCAGCTGGTGACAAAATTTTCACCCAATAGAACATACATAAAATAGATTGGAAGAAGGTTTTGTAAAAATCACCAAATTTTGGATTGAGTGCCTCTAGAACTGTAGACACTAGCATTAGCTTTGGACAACTAAATAAATACTGCTATCTAAAACTAAAATAGGTGACTTATACGTAATACATATTAGAAAAGGATGCAACCACCTAGATGATTTTGAGTTTGTATTTGCCTTCGCTCAGGTGCATTCAGATTTGGGTCATGGACCGTCACTCTTCTTGATATTGTAAAACCCTAGTTCTTTATCTTCATAGTGACCTTGTAGGAAAATAGGTTAGTGGTCACATAGTCTCAATTTGACCTCAAATAACCCTTTGTCAATTAGCATTGCCTACATAGATAATAATAATCTAAAGAGGGTGTCAAACTGATGTAGTTC
The DNA here is from genome assembly GCA_037957365.1 of Torreya grandis. Lineage (NCBI taxonomy): Eukaryota > Viridiplantae > Streptophyta > Pinopsida > Cupressales > Taxaceae > Torreya > Torreya grandis. The sequence goes on from JARHVA010005158.1 coordinate 67,409, forward strand.
TCCCCTACATGTTGATTTGTGTGTGAATCACAAAATATGTGGTAAGCAAGTATAATAGTGACCTAAATTTTAAATTGGAAAATATATCTCTTAGTCTTCTCCTTCACTAATCCAGACCTATGTATGTGTTGTCCCTGGACTGATATGAAAATAGGATAAAATATGAAAGCTTTTTTCACTTGAGTGCTTGATTGAATGTCTTTTGTAAGCTATTTGGTGAGTACGTAAAATGTTTCTAGGTGAGGACTAAATGATGGTTGATCTTGTATTTATATCAATCCCTTTGGATAAATAACTCACATTAAATCACTTAGGCCAACCATTAGGATACATTTCATTTACAAATTAGATGACTTTAGGGAACTAGACACTTGTCTCAAAGTAAGACACCTGCATCGATGTAGGTGCTTATCCAGGGAATACGAAAGCAGGTATAAATTTAGAACTTGTATATGTATAAGATAAGTAGGTTTTAAGCATTATAGGAAAGATAGAATCCAAGTCATCAATATAATACTATTCAAACCAAAATATAGGCCAAGGGGAACAAGGTAGAGTAGATGTGAGACTTTTAAAAGTGAGAAATGTCTAGAACTGAGAGGAACAACCAAGATCTAAGTTTGACAAGTGTACAAGACTAAGTTTATATATAATACATTAAATATTATTTACAAAGTGATGGACTCAAATAAGTCTAAGTAGATACACATGTAAATTTTAGTGACACATACCATTTTTCAATACAATTTGTATCTTCTATTGATCAACCCAATACACAATTGAGACATGTGTCATCTCAATCAAAGTAGGGGTTAAACATCCATCTCCTCTAAAAATGTAGAGATTACCTTACATGTCAATTTGGATGAGTCTAAAGCTAATTATATGAACTTTTTGATTATTTTAACTGTATAATACCAAATTATAACACTTTTAAACCAATTTGACAAAAAATGTAAATAATTAAACAATGAAATATGGATTTTATGTATATAGGTATTTCAAATAAAATTCATTATCATTTTCCTCAAAATTAATAACATCCATTATATTCAAAAAAAAATTCAAAATTGTCTTTATGTGGTGAATGGAGAGCATGTGAAAAAATTTCCATGACCACAAACACTAATAATTTCAAATATTCAGTTAAGATTTAATTTGAGTCCCCACCAATATCTACATACCCTCTCCATGTGTTATGTCAATTTTTTTTATCTCAAATTTGGCAACACCCCAACTATTATAGTTTCCTTGGTGGAAGTTCCAACTGCCATATTGATGACTTTGATCCCAATTCTATAATAGACTGCAAAAATGTGAAGCTATAATATATGAAATCTTTTACAACATAAATACTATTAGTTGGTCCTCAAAATGGAAAATATTGAAAAATATCTACTGGTGGGTATTTTGACATAACCAACAAATTTTAGGTGGGGGTTTTTAATCCCTATCTCTCTTGAAAAGAGACTTGTGTAAACAAATATCACTAAGGTCTTGGTTACCATGTCTTGGTATGTAGGGTAACCTAGGTGACTCATTGTAACCATTCCATTTCAAGGGGTCTCGTTGAGTATTTCAAACTAATCATATACATTCTACACATAAATCTCGAGCCTCAAAGGGACCAAGTAAATAGTCTAACTATGAATATAAATAGTTGATTGAAAGGAAATATCTATTAGTTACAAGTTCAACAATGCATAAATGAGAAATACATAAACAAAGTAACATGCAATCAAGACAAAGCATTACTTTTGGATTGTAACTTAGAAATTAAACTAGTCTAATTCAACAAGCTAATAAGAAAAGTAAAAAGACGTAAGGATAGGGAGAAAGAGAAGAAGATCCAACTTTTTAATGGACTCGATCAATTAATTTTGAGTAGACAAGTCCCTTGATAAACCAATCCTTAGTTGAGCCAAATCTAGCACAACTACAACTAAGGATGGGTTTATCTAATGACTTGTCTACTCAAGAGGCATTGACTAGGTCCATTACAAAGTGGGTTATTCTTATCTCTATCCCTACCCTTACCTATTTTTATCATTTTATCAATTAATTAGATTATATTATTTAAATTTATAAGTTATAATCTAAATCTAATACTTCAACTTCATTTCATGATACTTTGTTTATCTATTGATCATTTATACATTATTGAACCTATAAGTAATAGGTATTTATTTTTGAATCAATTGTTTATATCCATAGTTAAATCATTCTACTAGTTCTTTAAGTCATGAGATATATGTTTAGAATACAAATGATTAGTCTGAAATACTCACCAAGTCCCCTTGAAATAGAATGGTCATAACGAGCCAACTCGGTTACCCTACATACCAATACTAGGTAACCAAGACCTTTCAGATATTTATTCGCACAAGTCTACTTTTAGGAGAGATGGGGATTAACAACCCCTACCTAGTGTTGGTTGTGTCAAGAGACCCACCAACATATTTAACACTAAGAGGGTCTATTTTGACGTATTTAAGACTTATCTTGTGTTTTTAAGGAGTTGTTTGGTTAATTTCCAGGTTTTAGACTAAAAAAACTAATTATATAATCCCTGCACTAGACTTTTATTGGCTATGAGGATGTAGCTATCCTATGAACATTCAAATATCTTCCTATGACTTTCCCAAAAACTTCCATAATTTTTTTAAAAAATATGTATGTGATGGGATTAAGACTATTGAGGAACATGTCCAATATTTATAAAAAAACCCTTATGAGAAGGCCAATTTATCATGAAGATGTGGTTTGATGCATATTACCCTTTTCATTAGATTAAAAAGCCTATTATTTATACCTTGCTCTACCATAAGGGTGCATCAACTCTTGGTCCATGTTTGAAAATTTTTTTCTCAACCATTTTAGTGTGCCCACAAACCCTTCTATCTTAATTTATCAATTTTCCATAGCTCGTAAAGAGCGTAATGAACCAACTAGTGTATTGAACCATAGACTCCATCACCTATATACTAGGTTGAATGATCCTTTCTTAAAAGTAGAGGATGTAGCTATTGAAGTATATCTCAATGCATTAGATCCTCTAACTATGATGTTCATGATGATGAACCCATATTCTCTCACATCATTAGTGTTGGTCTACCAAAAGGCTATCAATGTATAACAACAATCAATATCTCAAATATTTAGTGTTGACCCTTCCTATTCTTTAGAACAACATGGTATTTATCCTAGAATACTTTGAGTAACATGCCTACAAGTCAGCCCATGGATCAACGTGTGTCTCATAATGAATTTTTTCCCGAAGCCTTCACCCAACTCAACCTCCCTATAATGAATGAGATCCGTACTTACTCTTTTAATCATTTAACTCAATTAATTCTATGTATAATCAAGCTACTTCATATTATTTTAGTGGTCCATTATCTTTGGGTGCTATTACTAATGAAATACCATTTATTGTAGGATAAGATCACCAGGTGATGAATAATCAAGGCTATGAGGTTGCATACATGAATGTACCATTTGGAGATTATGAACTTGGCTATGATGCTAATTTTGAGTTGATCATGAATGTTGAGAGCATCCCTTTTCACAACCCTGATCCATTATTTGAAGGCTATAATTGTGGTAATCATGACACCAAATATGAGGAAGTAACATCCATTGAAGGCAAATTAGTGGCTAAAAATGCAATTGATAAAGAGTTTTCCACTCAAGGGAAAAAACTTGTAGCGTCTTATTTTCAGTTATTAGAAGAATTTGAATAGATGGAAGAGCTGGGTGAGGAAGATTCAACCTATACACATGAAGCATTCTTTCCCTATTCTTCCATCCCTACATTTGAAGATTTGATTCAATATGGTAAGCAACTCAATGATAACACTATGATGCCCACCCCATCTTTGGAGATGAGCAAGCCAAAAGAAGACAACATTGAAGTATTTTTTCTCTATGAAATAAATAGATTAGAGAAGGTGAAAATGGAAAATATCCCACTTATATACAACCTTGCATTCATACCAATGAACATGGGCTTAAATTGTGCAGTCATGGAGAAAGGAGGTATGCCAATGTAAATCAAATTTGAAAGTGTACATCTTCGGTTTATTCCTTTGCCTACATTAGTCATAGATGACAATGCCATGAGTTCATTGACATGGGAATAACCTTCTCATTCCTCCTTGGAAATAAAGGTTAAGATCAAGATGCTACCATGGCATCCATTATGGTCAAAGAACAACCAACCATGGGTACACCAACCGATTTCCATCAAGAACGTGCCACTTTCATGTTCGATCTTCAAACTAGTCTAGTATGTATGGATACCTAGCCTTATCCCTCACTGTAGTATAATGCATGGGCAACCGAATTTTTTGTTCCCTATCCTGAGTGCTTTATTCAAATAAAATATGGATACATTGTTTAATTGTGCAATCGTAATTTTCTGTATTTGCATGAATATAAAATAGATAAATCTCTTTTGGATAGTGTACATGAATGTAATGGACATCATAGATGTAAGTAGATGTTTCCTTGTCCCTTATTGATATCCTAAAAAATTAGGTGTCTAACTAGTTCAAGCATGAAATCGCATGAACATTCCTATAAATACTCCTCTCCTTTATATTCATGTTTGCCTTTTGATTTTCCTTCCTGTCCTTTGTTGTTAGTATAGGTTTTCTTAAGATTGTTTTTGTTTCTTTGTTTCTTTCATTGTTGGGTTTATCCCAACTATTTATCCATGTGGTTCCCCTATTAATAAAAGAAATGAAATAAAATGCTATTGCATAACATAGGTGGTACTCAAAGAACATAATTCTAATTTTTATTGAAAATCTTCTGTGGACTACTGAACTATTATGATTGCTTTGTTCATTTATTGAATTTTAGAGGTCAAGGATTCATAACAAATATTGTGAATTTAGAAAACTTATTTTCTTATTCAAAACCATCTAATATATTTAATGAAATATCTAAATAAAAATGAAGTGTTGATTCAATTCTGATTTTCCTTGAGTTGTCATGAACTTGTTGATTTCTTTTTACCTATGGCTTAGTCCCCAACTCACTATGGATGAAAATGAAAAATATTCTTTCAAAAGAAATTTTGTCATGTTGAAATATCTAAAAATCTTCCTTGAAAGGGAGATCTTGGCAGCCTCCACCACAGAAGGATGATATTAGAGCAATGCCCACACTACTTCCCCCACCCCCAATCTCAAATATAAAACCCTTTTTCCTTCAATAGTTTTGGCCTTATGTAAATCTAAATTACTACATGTGAGTTTAAATAAAATGAAATAATCACTTGATCACACACATAGGTGGTTTTTGGCAAGATTGTAGCCTAGTAAGTCATAAGTTAAGGCAGACTTTAGTACCTTTGAATTCTAGTTTATTCTAGGTGGTTACTAGTCACTAATGCTTTTTATTCTTGTGAAATAAGAGATTCTATATTTTCTAAATACTCAAGAGTATTTCCCAATAGGAGTGACCATTTTTATTACTTGCACAACACGTTCCATTTTCAAATTGACAATAGGGACCCTTTTGTCTCTAGAGTATGGGCTTTTTCGCTAATTGATCATTGGGGGAGTCCTTTATGTATTGTGAGCCACATCACCCCAAATCATCCTGCACAGTTCCCAGCACCTCCAATACCTAGACACCACATAGTTGATCTCACAACCGTAACTAGTTCTCCCCTCCCCCTCAACAGGTGGAGATGGAGATTCCAATGATCACGTGGGAAATTTATTTTCGATTCTTCTCGGTGGGGGTTACCAATTGGCCCTTTTGATATTTTGGTGAAACATCTTGGTTATTTGGATCCTCCAAACCCCATGGATGGTTGGGTGGCTCTAGATCCTCCTTCTTCTTGGATCACTCTGCCTCTCAAGGATGATCCTCCACTCCCTTATAGTGCAGCGACTTGTGCCTAAGTTTCTTATATGTGCATGATATAATTATTGTGGTGTCGTGTTGTTACCATAAATTGTATGAATTTGATTTGTTTTCATGTTTTGAATTCATGTTTTCTTCCAACAAGGAGTTTGACTTGTGCATAATAACTGATTGCTTTACTATGTAACTTTTATTAGATTATTATTTTATTTATAATAGTATTACTAAGCTATTCCAATATTAAAATAATGTCAATCCACATTCTTCTTGTAAGGAATAATTTTAATCATAAATTTAGTACAAAATATTAAAAAATCACAAATAAACATAAACAACAGAAAGTATTACTAAAAATCCAACATAAAAAACTCACACATTAAACTCGTTTGTATAGTGTATGATCCGAAATGCTGGAGCTAATACTTTTAGCTTAATTTTTTTTTATAAAGATCAATAATTTAGATCAACCTCATCTTACGATCTACAATATAGATTAACAAAAATGATTTAGATTGTTAGTATCATTGGTTTTGCTTGGCTATAAGTGTTTATATTAAAATGTAGATTGTAAATATTTAATATAATAAAGCAAACAATGTCCTCTTAAATAAAAATAAACGAGTATTAATTGTCTTACGCTTCACGATTTGTAGAAGATGCGATCGTAAGTTTTGAAATATTGTTATAAATATTCGAGGACCTTTATTTATGATGAGGGTTAAAAGTGTTTATCTTCATTTATTTGCGAGGCATTTTAGTTTCAATAAAAAAATGTTGAAATTTAAACATTCACATGCCGATAATTTCAAGACTATCAAAGTCCTTCGAATTAGCTTCCATCCCTCACCGACTTGCAATGTGTAGGGCCCAACATAGATAAGGGGAGAGATATCAACGATGCCAATGAAGGTAAGGTTTTTTTTTAAAGCATTTTCGAAATTTGTTGGTGGAATGCATAGGGGAAACGAAGGATGTTGGATGCTCAACTATTCTTCAAACCAAACCAAAGGAAGTTTACTTCTCCTCTATAGATGCTCCCGAGGCACGTTCCTCTCAAGAGAGATGGGTTTTCGTTCAGTGTACTAACGTTCGCAACCCATTCCATGAATGTGGGGAGTTTTGTAAGTCTTAGTTATCTTTCGATTTTCTTTATGATAGACCTTTTATTAATATTTTTGAGTCTACTACATCTGAGTTGTTCCCTGTTACAATCTTTCTCTTGTCTTTAGCATTTTAATTTAGGGATGTTTCTATTATTTTATCAAAGAAGGTTTCAAATATGGAATTTTTGGATCCTTCTATTTAATGTATGGAGAGGGATATTAGATGGAAGATATTATTTGGAAAATGTATGGGAACTTTTTAATTGTATTTTGCTCTATTATACTGGGCAACCAATGTTTAGAGTTCTATTGTAGTGCCCTCCTTTTCTTTTATATGCTCAGTTTTAGATTCTTTCAAGTGATCTTCCATAGCCCAATAAATAAGGATTTCTCTTGGACTTCTAAGCCCTAGTTGTTTGGAATGTTTGAGTTTTTTTTCTGCCCTTGGTTCCCCATTTTCAACCTAACAAAGCTGCAAGTCTCAGCAACCCCTCTATGGATTAGACTTTAAAATCTTCCACCTATCATAAGGAAAGAGAACATCATTAAGCATGTTAATCGAGTGGGATATTTTGTGAAAATTTATGATTCTTCATGGGGAGACAAATTTGTGAGAGCATGTTTATCCTAGACCTATCCAAAACTCTCTATCATTCCATAAAACTACTCTCATCTCATAGCTCATGGATTCGATTTATTAATTATAAAGATCTTCCTTTCTGATATTTTCATTGCAATCTTCTCGGCCATCGTGTTGTTGGATTTCCATTTAAGCTTAGAGGGCTAGCCTCATCTAACTCTCAATTTGTTTGGAATAGGAAGGATGAGATGCCTCATCAAGATATATTATGACGTAATAATGGAAAGTTCTATTCATATGTTGCTTCCTCTCAATCCATATCTGTGTCAGAGGATTGGGGGGCTACCCTCCTCCATGTAGAATTTGAAGGAAATGTCAACTCCTATTACAACTTTATCCCCATCACAACCAGTCGAGGAAATTTCCTCCCATTCTTATCCTAAAACAATGAGAACTAGGGCCGATGTGGGTGTTTCATCTAAAAGGAAAGGAATAATATTGGAGGCAAAAAGGTTGAGAACAGACATAGAAGAATTGGTAAAAGATGGCACCTAACGGATGATGAAGAATCTTCTTTCTTAGAGAGGGAGAAGATTGGTTTCCATTAGGGGTTAGTTTTCTTCTTTTGAGTTGGACTCTTTGGTTTTTAGTGTATGTGTATCTTTTTTGGACCCTTTTCTATTTTGAGCTTCTTGTCCTTTTGTTGTTCAGCTGTTGTTAAATAGTTGTTTAACTTAATTCTTATTTATTTTATGTGTTTTAGGTTTATCTTTATGTGTGTTGTTTTATCTCGATTATTTTATTTGTTGAAATGTTATGTTCTGTTTTGGGGACTGGGCCCCAGTTATGTGCTTTTGACCCTATTTTTCATTACAAACAATTTTTTTGTAAGAGGGCAGGGCCCCTCTCAAAAATCTACTTTACGAATATTTTTTATTCAAGACTATTAATTTGTACATGTAAACAATGGGCTACCAAAACCAAAAAAAAAAAGGGACCGCATATCGAGACAACATAATTTAGACTTTAACACAACATATATTTTATTAATTATAATAACTATTATTTTCAAATACAAAAATATTTTCTTTTCAATAAATTGTATTTATTGTAGACACCTTAAAATACTCTCCTAAGAGTTTATTAATTTTTTTGTTTTGATTATCCTAATCTAATTATGTGCTTATCAATTAGTGGTCTAAATTAAATTTTTTTTGGCATGTTTTATGTCATTTTGATTAGTTTTGTCATTTCCCCTCTCCTTTTTTGTCTCCTCCTCCCCTTGTTTCGTTTCTATACCATCATGTCAATGAGCATGTTCATGATTTTTTTTCTTCGTTTAAAAAGGGAATACTAATATTTAAAAAATTATTGAAACTACATAAAATAAATGATAAATCTTAACTTTATTTTGAATAAATAAAAAATATAAAAAAATATAAATAGTATTTAGATTTTAATGAAAGATCAAATTTTTATATAATTATCATTTAATATTTATGATATTTAATTAATATATTATTTTATATTAAATATGTTATTTTTAATATTATATATTATTTAAAACATTTTTTTTTTTCCTTATTATATTATAAATAAATTTACTTATTAAATTAAAAATATATATAATTAATGCTACGTTTCAAAATAATAGATGAAGTTTTTAAAGCTCTAAACCTGAAGAGTAGAATGGTTAAATTCTTTTTCCATTTAAACATTGACTACGGAATCAAGGCCTCTAAATTCCTCCGAAGGTTCCAATTTTTTATTCCCCTCTAGAATCTATGGCTCTAAAGTCATTAGAAGATTCTAATCTTTTTTTGGGGTTCAATTTGTATACCCCTGATTTTCACCGTCACGTCTTCGCAGCTGTAATCCGATTACTCCCAATGTTCAACGCAGACTAAACAATTTCCTCATTTAGTACTCTAGACGTGGAATAATTAACTGTCTTATCAGGTGGTGCAGGGACTGCAGGCCTCGCTTTTCTATTAACTTTTAAATAGTAAACTACTCACTATGTAATATACCGCAATTTATAAATCAGAGCATAACGTTTAACGCTCTCTCCTCTCTTAGGGCCTTATTTTAATCCTATCCGCTTGATTTCGCTGTCACTCAAGACTTTGAATGTTACATTATATTAACCATTTCAATGTAAAGACAACATTTTATTTTTTTAGTTTTTTTGGGTTGGTTGTGGGGTGCTTTTGGAGATTTACTGCCCTAAATATTCCACCTGTCCACCTTACTCTTCCAACTATCCACAATCTCGCTCCAGCTCTCTTTAGGCCGAGCACCTGCACTTACATCCAAACTCAATCTTCAATGTTCGTAAACATGGCATTACGATTCAGTATAATATATTGCATTGTTTTTTCTATAAAACATGGGTACTAGCCACAGAGACTATTCAATGTTCAGCTGGGAGTTCAGATAACATATATAAAATTATTAATTCTTGTTTGGAAAGTCAAATTCATTTGGAGATATTAATATTGCAACTTAATTTTGCATATAGATTTTGAGGGGGGAAACCTATCTATTTGATTAGATGCAAGTTGCAAGGCATGTATGTTTTACAGTGGCATGTTTTCTCTCGAACTAAATTAAGTAGCACGTCCATATGCACATGTCCATTGTTGGTCATCCTTAATAAATATTTTTTAACTTATATATTTTTTTTTATTAATTAAAAGTTTAAGAATTTGATATTAATATATTGAAAAAAAATTTATAAGGGGTATATTTTTAAAGATGCATTTGAGTTGAGCATACCCAGTAGGTATGTTCGAAAAATTATCGATCAATTGAATTGAGCACAAAATCATTCAATTTAATTTATACAGATTTTATTAATTGTTTTGTTCAACTGTAATATACTAAACACTCGTCTCAACATATTTAAATCGACCGAGTCAAAAAAAGGGTACAAATACAAACATAAGGACTGGTAACACTCTTCCACATTTTTGTACATTCTCAAACACTTCATTATTGTCAAGTATGTATCATTTTTTAATGCTTGATGTAAATTAATGTTTTTAGAATTTAGTTAATCTCAAGGCATGCAAACATTATTGCTATTTTTTTTGTTTTTGATGACGTAAACACTTTTGATCAGAGCTATGAACTGGGATCAGGGCACAAAAAAAGGCCTAGTGCTTAACAAAACGAAGACATACAAATAATGAAAAAGTAAGAAAACATAATTGACAATTAAACCTAGCCATAATGGGGAATTAACAAAGTTAAAAAAGGACAATGCAGAGCAACAACAGGGTGCAAAACCTCTACCAATAAGCAGTAACAAAATCATAGGAGGGTCAAATGTCCTTCAACGAGACTTCAGCCAATCTGACTTGCGTAGGATCAAACAATCATGATGGAAGCAAGAGCCAATCACCAAGAGCTTGGATAGGAGCGATGCAACCCTCAGCCACAAAGTAGGATTAGTCTTTTCTCTCACCTTGAAAGAAAGTCCTTCATTGTCCATTGCAATCCTTTTCTCACCAAATCCTCTACCTATGACTTTGGAGCAATTGTTTCTTTATGCCTAATATAGATTAATGTTGTTGGAATTTCAGATTATTGTTCGAATCTCGGTAATTTGAAAGCATGCAAACATTATTATTATTTTTTTTGGTTATGAAGAGTCCACACTATTTATTGACTTTGAGCCATTGTTTCTAGATTTTGGGTGGAAAATAAAAATGGTAAATAGGCAGAGCAAGTACATTGAGGAGCTTATTACTTTTCTTTCCTTAGCTTTATTTTTATATTACTTTGTATATTTTCAATTTATTTTTAAAGATTGAATAAATTCAGAAGATATATATGCGAATAGTACAATATGGTAATAATTTGTATCATTCAATTTGCACTGTTTAGGGCTTTCTTTGTTTTGGTCATGATCAAAGTCTATCTACATCACAAACGGTGAAATCGTGGCTATGCCATTTTAGTTTATTTTGTCATTTATTTATTCATGGAGTACATCGACCCCATTGATGTATTAACTTGTCACTTTTATTTTGGACATCTCTTATTTGTTTTTAGAGTCTCACATTTTGGATCTAGATCACATCATTGAGAACATTTATCTTCCCTTTGATGACAATTCTTTTGGAAATGCATCTTATTCTCTAGATGTAATGAGGATACTTATAAATGCTAATGTTCTCTCTCTTTCATTTTATGTTTTCTTATTTTCATGTTCTATAGTTAGGCCTAGGACTCTTGATCATAGTTTGGCACATTTGAGCACGAGCTTGAAGATATTTGAACATTTTCCAGAAACATACATCTTGATTCCTACTTGTATTCCACTTGAGTGGGAATTTAGCAGTTTGATTGCTATGAGTCTCTTTATTCTAAAAGGAAGAGACATAATTTATTTTAGAGGGACTTACTACAACATTGTCCATGCTACATTTTGTACTTACCTTCTATCTCTTCTTTGTGGAAACACACATTTTCCATATTTTTTAGGATACAAGGTGGCTACATGTAGTTGTAGCTTCTAGTGGGGCTTTTTAGCCCATTCTTCTTCTTTTCTCTCTTTTCATAGGAAGTTTTTCTTATGATTTTAGCATTTTATCTACTTTATGAGAGATTATTATCTACTTAGGTACTTCATCAGGTCTTTGTGTTAGGACCCAATTCTAATATCCACCTAAGTTATGCTTAAAAGGAGGTGTTCATGTATACATTTTCCTACTATGTGGTTTTACCTACATGGTCTAGTTATTTTGCTTAGTTGTCACTTAGGTGTTTAATAAAGGTCACTAGGGAAGATAATCTCACATTCATGATGATGTAATTCCATGTCTATCTTCCACCTATATGTAATATCCATGCCTAGTTGGTAAAATATCTAGGCATGTATGTGAAATTAGTTACTTGTTGAGATGGCCGGCATTAACAAATTATTGATTATGCCTAATTGGTTGGGTTTTTAGCATGGGACAACTTGGACTTGAATGTGAACTAGTTGTTATTAGTTAGTTGATTTCTCACTAAAAGTCTTATTTTTTCCTAGAATCAAATGCTAGGATGTGAAGTCACCATTCTGAAATCACTATTCATAGGCACTATTCATGGTCACTATTCATGGTGGTGTGGCCTAGTGGTGATGTGTATCGTTAGTGATGTGGCTAGGAGATGACTTGGCATAACCAACAGTGGATGGTGTGGCCCATTAAACATCTTTGAAAGTCAAAAAAGGAGGTGAGAGAAAGTGGGATGCGTTTCTTCACTAAGTCACATAGGTTGGCTTATGGAAAGCATGTGAAGACATAATGTTAGTGGATCACACTTTAGGCATGTATTTTGGGGTGCATTTATTTGTGGGATCCTAGTTGGTGAGGTCAAAAGTGGCAAGTTTTTGACTCACTCATGTGTGCACATATAAAACGGGAGACAAGGATCACTATTTTAGATTGAGGTCACATGTGGAGTAGGGCATAGCACATGGGAGAGGACATAGGTGTGCACATGGAGTGGTCAAGTGGGCATGATGAGATGCCATTCAAAGGCTTGACTTAGCACATAGGGGGATATGATTCCCTATTTGTGTATAGTACTCCCACATGGATTATGGCATAGTTTTCTCCTCTCTCTCTTATTTCTCTCTATATTATAAATGTTATTTATTAGTATGAGATCTCCTTTATAATTTATCCTATTAGAATATCCATGCAAGCATTATGCTTGCATGCTTGGTGGTTGGATCTTGTAGGATAGTTTGCTTTATTTCACAACTTGAATGCTTTAGGTGAAAGCATTGAGTGGTATGTATGGAAGCACTAGAGGATTTGCTATAGAGGATTTTCTATAGAAGAGAGTTTGATGCTAATATTAATATGATGTCTAGAGCTACCATTTTGCCTGTAGTTTTTTTTTGCTTGTTTTCAAGGGTTTTCCAAGTAATCTCTATGTAATGTGTTACCTCTTTGTCCTTATTTTGTGTAGCTTGTATTCATCATTTTTTTACTTCCATTTTAGGATATAGTTCATTAATCTAACATATAGTATCAGGACATTATTATTAACATGTGGTATCATAGCCATGGTAAAAAAAATCATGCGTGTGAATGTTTTCTATTGTTGGCTAGTTGTGTGCAAGATAAAGCTATTGTGACAGGAGGAGATACTTGAAAATTAATGAAAAAAAATGTTTTTTTGGTAGTTATCTCTTTGTAGAGCAAGGTGGAGGATCTCTTGGTGAATATCATGATCTCTTCATATTGATGAGGAAAAAATCATAGGAGAGTTGAAGAAAAAGCTAAGCAAACTTTGTCAGACAAGTCAGTAACCTACACAGTATTCTTGTTGATGGAGAAGTAACTCTATAGCTTATGGAGCAAGATGTACTCCTTTGGAGGAGGTGAAGACAAGCCATGATCTTGTTATGGTTCTTGGAAAAAAATAAAAGGGGTGTTGATGTGGTATCCTATTGACCACATGTTGTTAGCCAAGATGTTGGTGAAGAAGAAAAATCCATGCAAAATAAGGAGGTATAGACAAACCTAAAGTCACACCTATTTTTAAGTAGCTAAGGACGAGAAAGATGAATATGCAAATGAACATGTGAGACCTCGTATTCCAAGATGGAAAAGGTCGTATGTATGGACATATAGTAGAACATGATGCATTTTGGATGCATTTTTTTAGGATTAAAGACTTGGTAGGTGCAGTGATGCATCGAGTAGCATGATGACTTCCTTGGAGTTGTGATTGGTCCACTTGTATCACGATGATATCTAGAGGCTATGAGGAGAAGTTTGGTATTTAATTTTATGTCATCCTTTCTCTTCACTACTATCAAGAGTGCTATGTGCACTAGTTGTTCAATGAGTTGGAGCAACATGATTCCTACATGGTGATCTCTTTTAGAGAGAGATATATAAAAATATGGAGTTAAATGTGTTACTAGTTTGTAGTTTAAAGAAGCCACTATATGTGTTTTCAATAGACATTCTAAGGAATTACAAGATATTCAATACACTTATGCAGATCCTATTTATTATGACATGTTGGATTTAGGTCATAATATGATCACTGTTATGATGGCTCACGTGATAAGGATATGATGAAGGTGGAATATGTGGAAAACCAATGATGGAGATGCACAAATATGAGAAAGGAAGTACCCCACTTCTTGCATTGTTGAGTTGTCTTCTCAAGAGCATCCTATAAAAGTGGAGAAGACATGTTATTGTGTCATGTGTATTAGATTCATCAGAAGTAGGAAATCCTTTTAATGCCATGGTGATTACTAAACTAGGTATTTCCAAGTAGTGGGAGTTGTGAGTAGTTCATGGTAAAATATTGATTAGAGGATTGGTCTTTGTGTGGAGAAGTGATTGGTCACTTTAGTGCTTCAATGTGCTATTGAAGATCAGATGTTGACAAAGCTGATCATGGTAGATAAGTTTTAGTATTGTAAAAAAACTTCTATTGGGTTTATGTTAGGGCAATAGATGGTATGGATGATCAACTAGTTGTAGAATACTTAGGTGTGGTAAAATATTGTATATATTAACTTCAAGTGGGAGAATGTTAGGATGTGAAGTCGCTATTTATAGTCACTATTGATTAATCACTACTCACAGGCACTACTTATGGTCACTATTCATGGTGATGTGGCCTTGTGGTGATGTGGATGGTTAGTGATGTGGTTAAGTGATGACTTGACATGACACATGGTGGGTGGTATGGCCCATGGAGCATCTTTAAAAGTCAAAAGAGGAGGTGACAAAAAGTGGGATGTATTTCTCCACTAGGTCACATGGGTTGGCTTGTGTAAAGCATGTGAGAACACAATGATAGTGGATCACATGTTTCAACTTTAGGCATGTGTTATGAGGCACAATTATTTTTAGGATCTTTGTTGGTGAGGTCAAAAGTGGGAATCTTTAGACTCACACATGTGTGCACATGGAAAGTTGGAGACAAGGATTACTATTGTAGATTGAGGTCACATGTGGAGTGGGGCATAACATATGGTAGAGGACATGGGTGTGCGCATGGAGTGGTCAAGTGGGCATGATGAGATATCATTAAAAGGCTTTACTTGGCACATGCGAGGACATGATTCCTTATTCATGAATAGTACTCCCACATGAATTATGACACATTTTTTCCTCTCTCTCTTTTTTTTGTCTATATTGTAAATATATTTATTAGGATGAGCTCTTCTTTGTAATTCATCCTTTTAGAGGATCCATGCAAGCCTTGGGCTTGCATGCTTGGAGGTTAGATCTAATAAGATAGTTTTCTTTCATTCACACCCTGAATGCTTCAGGTGGAATCTTTGAGTGTTTTTTATGGAAGCATTGAAGGAGTTGTTATGGAGGAGATGTTCTAGAAGAGAGTTAGATGTTGAGATTAATATGAAGTTTGGAGATGCCATTTTATCTATGGTTTTTTTCCGTACTTGTTTGTAAGGATTATCCATGTAATATCTGTGTAATATGTTCCCTCTTTGAACTTATTTTATATAGCTTGTATTCCACGTTTACTTCCTTTCACTATAGAATATGGTTCATTTATCTAACTTATAGTATCAGGACTGTATTCCTAATAACAAACTACTTAAATGATCGATGTTGAATTTAAAAAATTTTAGTTGGATTTTGATTTTGGACTTATAGTTGGTTAATTTAAACTATGTGCATTTTATATCTTGAGTGGTTGCAAAAGTATTGAGCTAACCGTAGGTGGACTATTACATCTTGATATGCTCTTGGAACCCTATGATTATAATGCCATATTTGGTGCATTATAATCAAGACCTTAATATTTTTTTCCTTCAAGAAAATATAACAATTATTTTATAATTAAATTATTAATTACGAATCAATCGAGGTCAATTAGACCAAGGGTGTAATTTGGTTGAATAACCTACAGAGGTTTTTGAGCTTTGTGGAATTATTAATATTAATATAAAAAATATCATTACATATTAGACATAGTTTGAAAGTTAATTTTTGAATATTATTGGAAATTGATTAGTTTTTGTAGGTCAATTATTTTTTTTTAAAAAGAAGAGAAATACATGTGGAAAACCATTATTCTTGTTATTTTATCCAAATAAGTTGACCTATACTAGATGAGAAGCTAAAGGCTTCACGGTAGTTGGGAAGGGTCTCTTCATGGTTGCAAAGGCCACCATTATGCAACTTGGGGAAGCTATTACGCTAGCAATAAGATAATAAGTTTGCTTGAATTTTTATAAATAAGTTATCTACACTCAAAATGCTTTCACATTTGATATACAGTAGGGCATATTATATTTTTGTGGCATTTAGTCATTGTTTGATGGATATCCATACTGTTTTGCAAATATTCATGCATTTGTTTCAGGATTGGCAAGAAACAACCCCTCAGGCATGCTTGGATATTTACCAAGCAAGTCACCCTCCTCTTCTTGAAATATTTTTGTATTGTAATTGAAAAAATCAATGGGGTTATTATTTTTAGCTTCTATTTGGGTATTTTCACAAATATGCTTACCTGGACAGGCATATGTAAGCCTATACTCCAAATGAATAAAGGATTTTGATATGCAAATGATATTTTGTTTATCTTATTAAATTAAAAATAAAATGAATAAATTATTTTTGTTTATGAGTTAATTTATTTATAGATAAGGTTACCAATTTGATTATGCAAAATAGTTGAACCGATTTCCCTTTTTATGATATTATTAAATGTCTACTTTTTATTATTATTACCCTTGTTCGGTTATGCCAAATTGAATTGCTAAAAGTAGTTTCTAAATTTAATGGCTAGAATAAGTTTTTAAATTGAATGGATGAAATTTGTTGCTAAATAGAATGATTGGAATATGTTGTTGAATTGTATGGTTAGAATTTATTGCCAAATTATATAGTTGGAATTTGTTTGCTAAATTTATTAAAGAAGATTAATGTGAAATTATTGATATTATTATTCAATAGAGGATGGCTGGAATTTATTGCTAAATTGTCTCAAAGGGGATGAATGTGAAATGTTTGAAAAAATTTATCAATAGAGGATGGTGAGATTTTTTTTGTTAAATTGCCTTAAAAAGGATGTATGTGAATTGTTGACATATGTGAACTTTTTTGGATGGAATTTATGGTTTTTAATAATGGTTGGTTTGCATTAAATAAAATCTTGTTGTAGATGTATTCTTGAAATTCTATACTCTGATAAATAAAATAAAATAATTATTTTTCCTTGTTGAAGCCCATATTAGGCAAAGATTGATAGTTTGAAAACCCTTACATTAATGTTTAATTATTGAATGCTTCATATTGTTTTTATTATTTTATCAATTAGTGGTTAGTCTAATTGTTGATCTTTTTGAGCTTGGTAAGATTACCTATGATGTATTTATTTTGAAAGCTCAACCTAGTGAATTAAATGTTGTTTTTTTTTCCTATTGGTTTATTTTGATGTGTTTGGGTACTTTACTCAATCTCATAAAGAGGCGTAATCATTTTGATAATCCTATTATAGATATAAAGTTATGGTTAATTTATATTAACACTTTATTTTGAAAACTATGTTGGTTGTAGCTAATGGGTCATATGCCTTAAATACCTTATACTTATTTAAAATGATAATGGGAGTAAAGAAATTCATAACATAGTATATTTTAATTTTATTGTATACAATATCTTATTCTATAATCTATTCTTAGATTCATATGAGTTCCCTTGATTGTGATTAAACATTGTGTTGAAAGTGTTGTTAAAAATCAAAATTTGCAACTAGAGTTTATGAGTAAGATGGTTCCTGGTATGGATGGAATTTATTCCATACCATTGAAAGGTTATTCATGTAGTTTGCTATATACATATGCTTATTTAATTCACTTTTATGGAATTCTTTGATAGATAATTAGTTCTATTTTGTATTCATTTTACATCGGTATTGGGTTATAAATAAATAAGAGTATGAAAATTACTCTTTTAAAGACATGTCTAGCTAAGTGAAATTATCAAATTAGAGCCCAAAAAATGCACATTCTATTGAAAATACAAAAGGGATGTGGGCATGATTCAATATCATCAGGAAAATTAGATGGTAATAAAAATACTAGGAGTGTAACGAAAAAATTATATGTTGTGATAATTTAATGGTCATAGGGAAGAAAGCATTGTGTGGTATAGCAATAAAAAAACATGCTCATAATCTTTGTATGAGTTGAATTTGAAACTTATATGGTAATTAATAACAATTGTACAATATTAAATATATAAATGGTTGTGAGAATCATATTTTACCACAAGGATAGGTAATAGAACCATAGTAAAAAAATTCATAAAACTACTCTTTGCCTGCAAAGTAAAATTACTTGTATTACCTTACGTTGCACATAGAATAATTTTCATATTATTACTTAAATTATTATAACAATTTTATAATAAGAGGAAGATGACTTGCTTAGCATTACGCTGACTCTTTATGTTGACATGCTCAGTTTAGGTTTAGTGGCGAAATAATTAGTAAGGGATCAAAAGAGTATGATTCCTAATTACATAACGTTATTTTCAAAGTATTTATGGATTGATATTTTCTTCATTAGTATCTATTAGGCACTCATTAGGGTGGTAAAGTGCAGAATCATTCTAATATTTACCTTTTTACATTTTTGTTGTGTGTTATGGGTTTTATTGTGTTTACCTTGTTAAATGAACTTCACTCATTTAGAGATTAATTGTATAAGATGTTATTTTAAATTGTAAAGGTATTGTCTTAGTATTATTCCTTGTTATAAAGAAGGAATCTGAATAGAC
The DNA here is from genome assembly GCA_037957365.1 of Torreya grandis. Classification (NCBI taxonomy): domain Eukaryota; kingdom Viridiplantae; phylum Streptophyta; class Pinopsida; order Cupressales; family Taxaceae; genus Torreya; species Torreya grandis. The sequence goes on from JARHVA010005158.1 coordinate 86,764, forward strand.
TTAAAATTATGTGTATCCTGAATTAATATAAAAGTAAGAATATATAATAAGATCTTAATCTTTGTCATAATTTATGATGATTAACCATATCCTGTAGTCTTCTTGTTACAAAGGCAATGAGGTCCTTTTTGTGATAACTTACATTCATTGTATGTGTGATTTAAGGAGTGGTTTACTATTGTTAAATTGGTATATTTATAAAGCTATATCATTCTCCTATTTTTTAGAAGAGACATGTTGTATCAAATCTCCTTTTTAGATTCCCTTATCTCAATAATAAAAGGTTTCCTATTAATACTAAGTGCACCAATATGTAAAGGATGACTAAATCTAAATTGAGAGAGTTATTGCAGCCTTATAGAGATTAAAAGTTAATATCTACATCTTTTCCTATAATGTCACTTCACTACTGTAATTAAGGTATAAAGTCTAAATAACCCTTGCATAGGGATCAAATCCAATTTTGAGAGACTTTATGTGCTTAATATTTTTAATAATTTTTTAGATTGATTCATGATCTATGATAGAGAAATTGCCTTATTATTCTCTTAAGTATTTTGGGGCAGTTTGGTGGACTGATCTTTATAATATTCCATAAGGGATTATACTCCTTATTTGTTCAACCTTCTTGGTATTCACTAACTAAGGGATATTTATAACCAATTTATGTGCTTAAATCAAGTTGTTCAAATATGGGTCATTTTATAAGGATGGTATATGAACTTGTGAGAATGGACCATTCCTTCAATTTACTTAAGCAAAGATCATTTAATGGGAATATTCTTTTAGCATTGATTACTTGTAGTTAAATTTTTATTAATGTTCAGAGTTTCCATTCATGTACACTATTGAAATCTTTGTAATGTAATAACAAACTAGAAAAGAACCCTTTATTTGAAATAAAAAATTGTGGGTCAATCTGGGTTCATTTTACTATATATGTACCTCTCCTAAAGCTATTTTGTTAATTAAGCCGGAACTAACCAGGAATTTATTACATTTTGAATGATTTTTCACATTATGGAGTTTCTTCCTCTCACGTGTATGTGATTTCACTTCTCCATTCAGTTTTACGTTTGTGAATTTGATCCTATCCAATAAATCCTCAAGTGTGTCCCACTCTAACATGATTCATTTCCTATTACAATCCCTCTCCCATATTCAACACTTTAGCTTAGGGACACCCCCATTATTTTTTCAAAGGATGTCACAAAGATGGAATGTTTAGATCCTTCTATTTAGTAAATGGAGTGGGATATCAGATGCATGATGTTGTTTGTAAAATGTCTAAGAACTTTCCTATTGTCCTCTCATCTATCCAACTGGGCATCCAATTTATAGAGTTCCATTGCAGTGATTTTCTTTTCTATGCTCAATGTTGGTATATTCTCAATGGTCTTCCATAACCTAGTAAATATGGTTTTCACTTGGACCTCTAGGCCCTGGTTATTTGGAATTTTTGGGTTCTTTTTTTACCCTTAGTCCCTCTTTTTTGACCTAGTAAAAGTACAAATATCAACAACCACTATATGGATAGACTTTACAATATTATGCCTATTTTTGGGGTAGAGGAGAACACCATTAAGATTGTTAACCAAGTGGTATCTTTTGGGAAAATTGATTATTCTTTTTGGGGATGAAAATTTATGAGAGCTTATGTTATATTAGATCTATCCAAACCTTTATGTCATTCTGTAAGACTGTTCTCATCTCATGGATCATGGATTCAATTTTTCAATTCTAAAGTTCTTCTTTTTTATGTTTTCATTATAATCTTCTCAGCCATTGAGCTATTAGATGTCCATTTAAGATTAGAGGGATAGCCTCATCTAAATCCCAATTTAATTAGAAGAGGAAGAAAGGGATACCGAACAAGTTTTACTATGGCATAATCATGGAAAGTATTATTCACATGTTCCTTCTACTCAACCCACATTCATGCCAAAAGATTGGGGGGATACCCCATCCAAGAAGACACTTTGAAGGAAATGTCATTTCCTATTTATATCTTGATTCCTTATTAATAAAATTATTTAATTATCCCTAGATATTTATTAGTTGACATATTTTATTTGATTAATTTTGACCAAGATTTGAGATTGCTTGGTTATATGTTTACATTACTATGAGTTAGCTATAGTGTATGTGTTTACGGTAAGAACATATTGATTTGTTATTTTAGTTATATTTTATGATGTATGTATATCATGATGTTAGATCTAACTACCTATATGTTGTGAGGTTGAAGCAAGAGAATTCATCCCTCAGAGCATGATGGAGGGAGAGCACCATCAAAGAGGGTGACATATATGGAGATGTCAAAGGAAGACAAACAAACCCAGTGAGAACCCTGTACACACAAAATTAACTAACACATGTTACAATGGATAATAAATGGTTTGCACAACGTGTTTATTTATGCCTATATTAAATAGTTATTTTTCATAATTTTTTGGTATACTTTAAATGGTTTAATGAAACTTGCTTTACATGATAAACATGTTAGATCATTAAATACTCATAGAATGTGATTTGCATATTTAATTAAATTTAGATTATTGATTTTTGAATTTAACATTAAATTTCTATGGCATTAGGAGGATGCTAATTAAATTATTAAAATTATGAATTTTTATAATTAATGTTATAAATAAATAAAATTTAAAAAAATGATATTTGAGAGGCAAAAATGAAAAAAGAAGAAGGAAATAAAAAAATAAAAGAAAAACCAAAAAAGATAAATTAGTCAAAAAAGAAAAAAAAAAGGAAATATATTAAATATTAAAAAAATATAAAGAAAAACAAAATTGAAAACAAAAAAAGACATCATTTTTTAAAAAACATTACGCCCTTGTTATTTTATCATGGAATATGAAAAGAGGAGTAAGAGAGATATGCTAAAGGAGAGCATACCACACAAGAGGAGAAGCGTTTGTAAGAGAAGGAGAGGATTCAAGGACAAATAATGGGGAGAAATTATTCAAACTACCAGGTAGGGGCTTTTGCTTATTCTAAGACCCTTAAATTTTTGTGTTTGAGAAATATTTGATATCGAATTATTTTGGCAAGATGTTTTTGATCTATGCATCCCAAGTAAAACTCTATGTATGATAAAACTCTCCCAGTCATATATAGGTATTGAGCCTCACCTAACATGCTTAAAAAATATACAAAAGAATTAAAAAAATATATATTAGTATATAAAAAGAAGCATGGATAAATAAACCCATCAATAAAATGATTTCAAATATTAGATACCACTTAACAATTTGTATACTAAATTTTCCATGCTAAGACTATAAGCTTGACAAGTTATTTGGTATTTTAATCTATCCATTTGGATGCCTCAATAACGGTTATTTTCTACTTAGATGCCAATATTAATTTGGGTGTGATAAGCCACATAAAATAAGAAGTTAGGTGACTTATATATAATTAAAATCCAACAATATATACTTAATCCTTGATAGTCAACATATATGCATATAGCAACATTTTATATGTTTTTACACAAAAAATTTGGACTGCATGATAGTTATCGACCCACCCATAGAAATAAGTTTCTGATAATCAATAAAAATAGGAAATTGTAATCTGTAGAGAACTTGATAATCAGATTGAACTTGATGGATAATGTCGACTTAGCTTTTAAGGAGGATAATTGAACCCCTAGACTATTTTTGGGTGGTGACTCATTAGTAATAAAAAGAATCTAAATATTAGATCCTAACTAAAAATAACCCTCCATTTGATCTTCACTGATTTGCCACTGAGAAATAAGAAAATATAGATAAGATTATTGTAGCCTTGAATGAGACTAGGGATTAGATTATAGCTCTAGAGTAGGTGGTTCATGTCCATGAAGAAGAAGAACGTGACATATCTGAAGAGCATCCTGCTAAGTAGGAAAATCATCAAGATGCCAGAGCTTAGGTAGCTATGGAGCTGGCTAGAGACATGAAGAAGGTGAGCACACCTAAGTTCGATGGGACTCATCTAGGTGATGGTGCTAAGGCATGGTTGACTAAGATGGAGAAGTATTTTGAAATTTGAAACTACTCTGAGGTCACTAAGGTAGTTTGGGGATCATACCATTTGGCTAGTGAAGTAGCTATGTGGTGGGCCAATAAGAGTTTTGAAATGAATATTAACTTGAACACCACTAGTTGGAATTAGTTTGTGGCCTTATTTAGGTCATAATGATTTCCAAAACTTTATTTTGATTAGAATCTCATAGATTTCAAAAATTTAAAGCAGGGTGACTTATCAGTGAATGAGTATTGGTAAAATTTCACCAAACTTCTATAGTACATACCTCAATACCAAGGAGATGAGAGGTTTAAGATCCAAAATTTTATTATGGTTTTAAAACCCTAGATCGGTGGAGAGGTGGATGTTCATGCACCTTCCACCATTGACTAGGTCTTTAATAAGGTGGTCAAACAAGAACAAAACTTGAAGTTTCTTTCATAGGCCAATGATAAGTTCAAGAAAAAGTTTTTAATTTCTATGTCAACCTTCAACAAGAAGAATTGGAAATAGAGGAATGGAGACTCTAGCAATCAATTCAAATGTTATAATGTCAAGTTCAATAATGTTTGAAGCAACAATAAATAGGACAATGGATCCAAAGATAGTTTCAAGGGAAATTAATAGAATGATAGGAAAGGATTAGCTAGATGTTGTTTCATTTATGAATATGGCCATTATGCTCATGATTGTCCTCAAGACCAGCCAAAGGGTAAAGGTACTAATCCTAAGTACAATAATTTTTAGCATTCGATTCCTGTAGTAGTCAATAATTAGCAAACCAAATTTTAGACATTGCCCATATGGCTATCAGGTACTTTATTTGACCATCCAATTTCCATTTTGATACATTCATGAGCCCTAAATTTTTTTATAGCTCCTAAGATGATTTGTAAGTTATATAAAATAGTTGGAGTAATGGAAAATGCTTGGTCAATACAATATGAGAATGACTCAAAATTCATGGTTGACAAATGTTTAGTTGAAGTAGATATTAGGTTTACTAAATTCATAACAGTTATAGATCTATATGTAGCACCACTAGGGTAATATGATGTGATCTTATAACTCAACTATATTGTGAAACATAAATCCAAGGTTGACTAGGACCTAAAGAAGGTTGAGTGTCTGGATGATTTTGGTAATCCAAGACAAATTCAAGGTGAGAAGAGAGAGTTGAAACTAAGACATATCTTAGCTATGCAACTTAAGAGAACTCAAGGAAAAAGTTGTGTAGTATTTATCATCAAGATAAATGAAATGGAGGAACATAAAGAACCACCTCTAGAAGACTACCCATTTTTTAGAGATTTTTATGATGTGTTTTTGTAAGAGTTCTTGGGTTTGCCTCCTAGGTGTGAGTTTGATTTTCCTATCAAAATCATACCTAGTTTGGAACCATAGTATAAGGCACCATACATGATGATAACCATTGAATTATTTTAATTGAAGGATAAAATTCAATAATTATTCTCTAAGGGCTTGATTAGGCCAAGCGTGTCACTATGGGGTGCTCTAGTTGTCTTTGTTAAGAAGAAGGATGGTACCCTTCGACTTTCCAAATATTAGAGGATGTTGAAAAAGGGAACTATAAAAATAGGTATCACTATACCTTGTATAGATTATATTTTCCATCAAATATAAAGAGAAATAGTCTTTTCTAAGATTGATCTTAGAGTAGGATACCATTAGTTGAGGAGTCAGCTTGAGGATATTTTTAAGACAACATTCAAAACTTGTTACAAGCACTATCAGTTCACATTATAACCATTTAGGCTGACTAATGCTTTGATAACATTCACGAATCTCATGAACAACATATTTAGAGATTATCTTGGTCACTTTGTTCTAGTTTTTCTAGATGACATTCTTATATACTCAAAGAATAAGGAGGAGCACTTTTCACATCTAGAACTAGTTTTGCAATGGTTTCAAAAGCATAATCTATATGGAAAGTTGTCTAAGTGCATATTTTTCTAGGAAAGAGTCTAATATTTGGGATATATTATCTATACAAATATTATCTCAATATATTCATGATATATTAGATCCATTATAAAATGGCTGGTACCAACGAATGTGCAGGAGGTAAAAAGTTTCATGGGGTTAGCAGGCTATTACAGGAAGTTCATTCCATTTTTTTCCAAAATAGCTAATCTAATTACTTCCTTACAATATAAGAACCAAAGTTATGTCTAGACAGAGAAGTATGAAGTATCTTTCTAGGAGTTGAAAAGAAATCTGACTTTTGCACTAGTGTTAAGAGTTCCTGACCCCAGTGGTCAATTTTTAGTGGTCACAAATGCTTCATGGGATGGATTTGGAGGATTCCTTATGTAGGATAGTGTAGTGGTGGCTTATGAGTCGTAGAAGCTAAAGCCTTAGGAGGTGAACTATGCCCCTTATTACTTGGAACTTGCAGTGATTTGCATACTTTACAAGTATGGTGGCATTATTTATTGGGAAAATTGTTTGAGCTCAAGATAAAAAACATAGGACTCAAGTATAACTTTACCCAACTAAATTTTAATGCTCATTAAAGATGTTGGATTGAGTCTTTATCTAATTATGATTTTGACATCATCTATATAAAAGGTAAGGAAAATAGAGTAATTGATGCCCTTAGTTGTAGAAGGCACCTAACAACCATAGCTACTATTAGGACTATTTTCTGGGATTGAGTGATTGAATTATCACCTAGAGAAGAATTCTAGGATTAGGACAAAAATCATTGTCTAAAAATGCTCAAAATATTTGGTAAAAAGGATTTAGATTAGATAGTGATGGTCTTTTACATTACAATGGGAAGATGTATGAGCTAGATCCAGAGAATCTGTGTATCAAGTGCTAAAGGAACTACACAATGCCCCATACTCAAGACATCTAGGAGTAACCAAGTTCATGGTAGAGTTTATACCATTGTAATTTTGTAAAGGAATCAAGAAAGATGTAGTAGGTTATATGTCACATTGTTTGAAATATCAATAAGTGAAAGCTGAGCATGTGCATCTGACTAGATTGTTATATCTGCATGATATACCAAAATGAAAGTGCTAGGTGATCAGTATGAACTTTATCCAAGGTTTAGCAATGTTGAAAAATAGGCATGATATGATCTTCATAGTTGTCGATAAACTAACCAAGGTGGCTCATTTTATATCAGATAATGTTATTGATGATGTACCTAGCCTTTTGAAGAGGTTCATAAAAGAAGTATATAAGTTACATGGATTTATAAATAATATCATTTTAGATCATGATTTGAATATGACTTTAAGGTTTTGGGTAACTCTAAATGTGACTTTGGACACGCAACTAAACTTCAACATAACATATCACCAAAAGACTAAAAGATAGACTAAGAGAGTTAATCAGGTGTTAGAGGATCTTATTCATATGTATTACATGGATCAAAAATATAAGTGGAAGGATTATCTTTCATTGGTTGAGTTTGCATGCAACTCATACCAACCAACTTTGAGGATGGCACCATTTGAGGTACTATACCGAAGAAGGTGCAAAATACCAATCAGTTGGGGTAGGTTAGAAGATAGGTTAGTCTTTAGACTTGAGATGTTTTTAAAAATAGAAGAATAATTTAGATTAATTAGAGTTATGATGATCTAAAGATGACAAAAATTAAAATTTGTAGTAGGTGATAAATCATTTTTGTGGGTTAAGCTGCAAAAGATGTCGATTAAATTTGGGAAGTCAATGAAATTATTAGTGAGATATGTGGAACCCTTTGAGGTGTTAGAAATGATCAATATTTTATCATATATGCTTGCATCTCCACTAGCCCTAGCTCTATTACATAATGTCTTCCATGTTTTTTATTTTTATAAGTATATGGCTAAGCCTACACATGTGTTAGATTGGAATGCTTTGTAGGTTCTAGACATCAGGGTGGTCATGTTAAAACCAATCAAGGTAATTAACACTCGTGAACTTTATTTACATAACAAAGATATGTCATAGTGTAAGGTCTAGTGGGATTAATACTATGAGGATATACTACTTGGAAGGACTATGATGAGTTATATAGGAGATTTACACATTTATTTGTTTGATTAGATACTATTATACTATGTTATTTTTTCTATTAAATAATATTTTAATTCATAACTTATGTTTGAATAAGATTCATCTGGGATGATGACTAACTTTAGGGGGAAGGACGTTACATCCATATTATTTGCTAAGCAAAGTATTTGATTATTTGAGAATATTTATAGTTGACACATTTCATTGGGTTAAATTTGACTAAGCTTTGAGATATATATTGTTATAGGACAATAATATATTGCTTAGGTTGTATGTTTACATTACTATGTGTTAGCTATAGTGTATGTGTTTACATTACGAATATGTTGGTTTTTTTTTAGTTATAGTTTATGATGCATGTATATCATGATGTTTAGATTCAACTACATGCATATTATGAGGTTGACACAAGAGAATAGATCCATCAGAGTGTGATAGAGGGAGAGCATCATAAGAGAGGGTGATGTAGATCAAAATGTAAGAAGATGATAGAGAAATCAGTTAGAACCTTGCAACACCAAATTAGCTGCCACATGTTATAATGCATAATAAATGATTTAAACAGTGTGTTTATTTATACCTACATTAAATAATTTTTTCCATGATTTACTAGTATAGTTTAAATGGTTTAATGAAACTTATTTTGTGTGATTAACATGTTTGATCATTATATGCTAGTAGAACATGATTTGCATATTTATATTAAATATAGATTATTGATTTATAAATTTAGAATTAAATTTTTATGGAATTAAGAGGATGCTAATTAAATTATTAAAATTACAGATTTTTATAATTAATGTTAAAAATAAATAAAATTTTGAAAATTGCCATTTGAGAGGAAAGAATAATAATGAAATAATACAAATAAATAAATTAGGCTAAAAATTATAAAATATATTAAATGTTAAAATATACAGATAAAAAAAGACTGGGCCTTTCTTATTTTATTATGAAATATGAAAAGAGGAGTAGGAGAGATATTCTAAGGAGTAGAAGGAGAGCATATCACACAAGAGGAGAAGCATTTAGAAGATAAGGAGAGGATGCATGGAAAAATAATGGCGAGAAATTATTGATATTTCCATCTAGGTGCTTTTTCTTAGGCTAAGACCCTTACATTTCTATGTGTGAGAACTATTTGTTATGCAATTATTTTGACAAGGAGTTTTTGATCTAGGCATCCCAAGTAAAAATATGTATATGACAATAATCTCTCATCCATATATAAGCATTGATCCTCACCCAACATGCTTAACAAATTTATAAAAGAATAAAAATATATAAATTAGTATATAAAAAGAAGCATGGATAATAACCCATTAATAAAATGATTCCAAATATTAGATAACAATTAGCAATTTGTATACTAAATTTTCCATGCTAAGACTATAATCTTGATGCCTTATTTGGTATTTTAATCTATCCATTTAGATGCCTTAATAAGTTATATTTTGTTCTTAGATGCCAATATCAAGTTGGGTGTGGCGACCCACTAAAAACAAGAAGTTAGGTGACTTATATAAAATTAAAATGCAACATTAGATACTTAATCCTTAACAGTCAATGGAAATGAATATGGCAACATCTTAGATGTTTTTACATATAAAATTTGAAATGCATGATAGACATCGACCCACCCTATATAAATAAGTTTTTGCTAATGAATAAAACTAACTGATTTTAAATTTTAGAGAACTTGATAATGAGAGTGAAATTACTGGATAACATCAACTTAGTTTTTAAGGAAGATATCTGAACCCACATAGTGTTTATTGGGTGGTGACTAATCATTAATAAAAACATTGTAAATATTGTATAAAACATTGGTATATGTTTACCAAAATTTCCCATGTTTAAATTGTATGCTAAGATTCCAATATGAGTGGTGATCTATTTACTTTGACTTCGCAGTCTGTGAAAAATTCAATATGTAGTGATCTGTAGGTAGAGTAAATGATATTCATACGATATAATTACATATAAGTGGGCCTTATGTATAATATTTAAGAATATAATGATCTATAGGCAAGTGCCAACAAGATAAAATATAGAACATCCTCATGGAGCATACATAAATCTAAAATGATAATCACTTTAATTAGTTTGGGAAACCAAATTATAACTAAAATGGTTTATTAAGTTTGGGGAGTGGTTTAAATTTTGAATCGACTTATATCTATGGAATAATTCCATGGAAAGTCATGGTGAGCCAATTTATCAACTAAAAATATAAAACATTTAGTATAACACACCATGCTTAGTTAAAATGTGTTATATTTTTATAAAAAGATCTGTATGTTTAGACATATTAGATAGATAATTTGTTTAAGTAATAATTTGGATAATATTAAACCAAATGAAATTATAAATATACTTTGGGATGTGTATTCCTATGACTAGAATTTGATATGAATACATAATAAAATACAAACAAGATTTATGAATAATGATCAATGAAATTGATACTATAGCAAGATGTAGATTAATAGGCTGACCTAAATTTAAGAACCTCAAATGAGGTAGTAATAGCCAAATGACGAATTTAATTAGGGAATAATATTCATAGACTTAACTTAAGTATATTATTTGTCATTTATATTTCTTTATTGACACTGATAGTTGAATTATTTTAAAAAATAGTTGTTGAAAACCTTACATGGGATATAAAAGACTATAGTTATAATTAGTCAAAATATTAAAAATAACATTTAATAAGGTGTATTGGGTATAAATAACTCGACATAGTCTTTTTTTAATCTTTTGATAGCTTATGATATGTTTGGGATCACTTATTATATGTAGATTGTGGTACAAAACCCATTTTATGGTTATAAAATTATAAAAAGTGACATATTTATGAATTATTGAAGTTATGTTTAAAAAGAAAATAGATATAATTATACCTAAATATTATACATGAACGTAGGGGTGTGTTATTCATATAGTTCCATAGGTGGTTACAAATTATATTGTATAAATACGTTTAATAGAACCTTGTGTATGCATGCATACAACCCTTGAGAGTATAACAATGCTAAAATGTTGTATTCTATGTTTTCTGTGAATTAAGAATTACTTTGTTATATCAGGTTACTTGAATAAAATCTTATGTTTTCATACATTTATGACTACTTTATTGGACTGGTTGCAATACTTAGTAGTTATAATTAAAAATACTAGCCTATGGTAATATGGGTTATTATAGGGTGTAGCATGTTTAGAAATGAATTGTGATAATTATAATCTATAGTTAAATATGTATTATATCTAGGTGGTATAAACTATAGTCCTTATTTATAGTATGGGACAAATAATAATGTAGAATTCAATCATACGTTTGATGGAATAAATGTATATTTTTTTATTACTCATATGTTTAGTATGTTATGTGATATGAATGCTAGTAGGATGTAAATTGTATGAATCTTTTAGATATATTATGTTAATAAATATCACATTGCTGATACTAAGTAAGGAGTGAGACAAACTTCACTAGCTTACTAGCATCACAATGCCAGATGAAGTCAATCCAATCAAGTGGTGTGTATGAATTTTTATTGATCTATAGATCACTACTATTTATTATTTTTGAAAACTTTGGCCAGAGTATGTTTTGTGAGACATTATTATTTCATGACTATGATTTACATGTTTGTGTGATATCCTGCAATAGAATGATTTTTCTATGATACACCACATGTTTAGTTTTAGAAATTTTAAAACGCATAGGTACTAGCTTGTCTTTATAAATTTATGTAAAATCATTATCTACTCAACCATGAAGAGAGGGCCATCCCCTGATGGGATTAGTTTGGGATATCAATGTTCCATATTTGGTGTAGAAAAATGTTTTAATGATGCTCTCCCTCCCCAAAATAGTAATTACTTGGTACGACACTTGAGATTGTCAGAGATACTAGAGGTCAATAACTATGCTCTAGGGACACACACACACACACACACACACACACACACACACACACACACACACACACACACACACACACACACACACACACACACACACACATTGTATTTTTTTTATTATTAAAACATTATCATGAAGAGTTGTAATTACTTATTTATTGTACATTTACAACAATGGTTGTAGGCATGTATCATTCGTGGCTGGTTTATTATGATTGCTCTCAATATTTGTATTATGATGTGTCCCATGATATTAGATATCAGTGATATATGATGTAATATATTTTATTTACTGTTATCAGATTTAGATTATTTTTTATGATCTCTGATTAGATTCTCATGGTGTAATCTATTTATAGTGTATGTGTTTAATTAAAAAAATCACATATTTCAATGTAGCTTCTAGTGGGGATGTTACACTCTTCCTACAAATTTATCCCCATCACATTTGATTAAGGAAATTTCCTCCCCTTGTCCTAAAATAATGAGAAGTAGGTTTGATGTGGGGCATTTCATCTAAACATAAAGGAAGAAGATTGAAGGTAAAAAGGTTGAGAGAAGAAGCAATAGAATTGGTAAAATATAGCATGTTGAGGTATGTCCCTATTTGATATGTTTTTGGCATTAATGTTTTCATTGATATCAAAGGTAAATTAAGTGTCATTGATGTTCTAGAAGTGATATTGTGAAGATACATGGTGTTTTGTGAAACCTAGTCTTGGCTTGGTAAAGGAATTCATAGCGAAGCCTGGTGGAGTAAATGAGTTGACACTTGTAAGAAGATGTGTAGTAATATTTGAGCATGTAATGAGGTTTTTTCAAATGATAATGCATCTTAGAGTGCATCTAGATTTGTAGGAAAGTCCCAAAATGGTATGGTGTCTATAGTGCTATGTGAATGGACTCATTCTTGTGAATGGATATGGCATGATGAAGCATCATGATTAGGTTTGAGGGATGACATGGGTTTGAGATGTTAAGATCTATGAAATATGTTTCAAGGTATAATCAAGGTCTAAAGTGTGACTGATAGTTCAAGACCTAACATGTAAAGAGACCTAGTGTGGCCTAACGAGGGGTCAAAGTCTATTTCCAATGTGATAGAGCTCATTTTAGTTTTGATATAGGTGAAAGAGGTTGTTTCAAGAGTGATAATAAAATTTGATGTCCTTAGCTGAAGGAGAAAACATGATAATGAGTTTTAAGGTCTCTTGTGTGTGTAGAATGGAGAGATGAAGACTTGAGAAGGACTTTCTCATGCTTGTTAACACATGTGACTATTGCATGGGAAGTTAAGTTCTTTGGGAGATATTTAAAAGGGTCCTTGTAGTTATTTACAAGCATTAGGAGTTAGTTTTAGAGAAATATTTGTATGAACAAATGTTAAGAATGGAAACCAATCTAAAACCCTCTCAAAACCCTCATAATGACTTGATGTTGAAGAACTTGTTTAAATGTGTTTAGAATGGTCTTTTATGCCTAGGTAAGTGTTTATAGGTTATATTTAACACCCTCAGGCATCTCTAAGTAGCATTGGTTTGTCAGGATAGTGAGTGGAACCTATATAAAAATGCTTGTTTCTTAAAAAGTTGATATAGAAGAAAAAAGTTACACTAGGCCAATTACGAAAATGGATGAATAAAGAAACTAGAGACTCATGATATATGACCATGAAGGTATCTAGGTGATTTATATCCTCTATGTCAACTATTTTGGTCACTCATGTCGATATATCACTAAACTGGGATATTGGTGAAACCAATGAAAAAAACTAGTTAGATAGAAATGATATTTAGGGAAGCCTTAACAACACATATTTTTGTGAAATGTATCATGGAGTTGTTCTTAATCAGTTATAAAGGGTGAAAATGTTATTCACAAGTTGTCATGTCAAGTTTAGTTATGTCACTGAAACCCAAGACTATGAGATTGGTCTGTAAGACCAATATTGCCCTTTGAGCCTATGTTGTGGATATTGGAGGTAGACATAATAATGTCAAGGGATAATTTTAATGATTTGAAATATATATTTTTTGTCCTTGTAGGTTATCTAATTCATTTTCACCATGATTGGTTCTCAAGGCAAAATGACAGTTCTTGTTATGTAAGATGAAGTGAAGAGTTTTAGACTCTATGACAGGAGTAAGTGTATCAAATGAACATGTTGTTTTTAGAACATAATTGATATATACATTCTTTATATATTGTGGAGAGTCACTTTAATAGGCTATAATATGTAATCTAAATTGGTGTATCTAATATCATAAGGACTATGAAAAAGAAGGACAACAAATTGGTCTACAAGACCAATAGTTAACTCTAAAACCAGTGATATATCTACTGAAGGATGTTATATAGGTCACATAGGATCCATTAACGAGAATTATATGTTTTTTAATATTCCTTACAGGGGTTGAAAACAACACTTATCATGACTGTGTTGATAGGCTTATTGGCAGTTTTGTGTAGTTATCTAGTAGAGATGTGTTTGGAGTTTTTTGTCTATATTTGAAGAATCCATTGCTTATGAATATATTATATATTTATAAAAGTTTCATGTTAATGTAATTTTATTCATGAAAAGTCCTTATGAAATTTTGGAGAGTCAATTTTTCATGACTATGTTTTGCAGCAATCATATAGTTCAGAGTGGTCATGTAGCAAGAGTATGTTAGAGGATTTAGTCCCTATTTGGAAATGTTTAAAGAACATGGTGATTACCATGAGGTCATGAAGATTATATCCTTTTTATTTAATGGTATGGTTGTTTTAGAACTTTTATCTTATGCTTTATTTATGTGAGACAAACTTTGTGGCAATGAGAAGGGCTAATGGAGAGTAGACCTAATGGTGTGGTTCAAGGATTCAAATAAGATAAATGATGTTATGGACATATATGGATGTTATAAAGGGTATATTTTAAGTGTGTATGAATTTTTTCTTCTATTATAGGAAGCTTAAAATGTTACAAGGTAATCAAGGTGTAATGTGTGCCTCAAAAAGGCCTAATTACATCAGATCTCTATTACGCCTAAAGGTGGTTTTTGTCCTCATGGGTAAGGACATAAATATGTATTGAGTTTTTAACTTGTGAAAAATGTGTATTGACCTATTACAAGTATGAATATATGTTTTTTAGACCAATATGGTTGCAATCAAGAGTCTTGTATTTATACAAAGCATAATAGGCCTATTTGGGCTAGTTAAGGCATGAGAGTCCAAGTGAATAAAACATCACCTTGAGGAGTATAAGGAGTTATTTAGGACCATTAAAATAATGGAAATATACTATGATGAAAATAAAATAGAGATTACGCATGTAAATGACCAGAGCGTTTGATGTAATAAGCCTAGTAAGAGGGTTGCTTGAACGAAAAAGCCTAGAAGCTATTTTGAGAGGGGTAAAAGGTTGAGGAGAGATAAAGGAGTTGATTTTCGGTTGAGAGACAATTAAATTTACATCAAATATGTGTTACTAATGTATTATATAATATAGATAAGATAGATAGGTAAAGAAGCGGTAACCATCTATTGATTGAGAAACACGGTGTTATGAAGGTGATCAAGTTTGTCTTGGTTGAGTTGGTTCTTATTTAAGAGGGAGTACAAAATGACTTATAGATTGGATATTTTAGAAGTGTCCCTTAATTTTTTTAGTTGGTGTTGATTCACTTAGGGGGTTGGTTCCTCCTTGCATGTTGGATCTTGCTAAAGGAATAACTAAGTTGGTGCTTTATTAGTGAGGGTTTGGTGGTATTTATGGAGTTGGTGCCTCACTAAATGTTGATTCATTTATTATAAGACTTTAATCCAAGTAGTGTGTCAGTGGGTTTTATCTCCCATGAGGATTTCTCACATAAATCTTATGTTATTGTGTTATGTTCTTACTTCATGCTCATATGCATGGTTTATCATGCATTGCTATATCTCTAGAATAGTCTGAATGTTTGGTGAATGATAAATAGAATTGAAAGTAGAAGTTTATACATTGATTCACCCCACACCTCTTAGAGATTTTACTTCCAACAATTGGTATTAAAGTAGGTCATATGGAGGAGGCTTGATAGCTTGAAGGTGATCCCATAAGCACAAAATGTCTAAGCTTTTGAAGTATAAAATTAATCAGAGTTTGATAAAAATTTGAAAGAGGTCTGACACAAAGATTGAAGTCTCACAGACCTAATTGGTAGTTTACTACATGGAAGTATTTTTAATATATACTAAGCCATGATGGCTTGTGGAACATAACTGATATAGCCTGATGGATAATGAATATGTTTGTGTATAGATGACTAAGATTATTATTTAGAATAATGTTATTATTTGTAGATAGGCATAATGTGCGTAGGTCTCTACAAATATTGATTTGAAGATGGTTCCATGAAGATGAATTATCAAAAAGGGATTTCCTTCTTCAGGTGTTACCAAATATCAATCAAGAAGATTAATGTTCATGTGTATGAAGGCCTATGATGGTTTGGCCAAACTTGAAAGGAGAGCATGGTATTTGGGGGAGCTTTATAGCTCTATGATTAAGAAATTGTCTACTTCAATAGATATGAGAATAATTAAATTGAATTTATATTTGGTTTTGATCAAAGGAAGGATAATATTTTTTGGAGAAAAATGTGATCATTCTTGTAGCATGATAAGTTTCTAGTCATCTTGAAGAATATTGAAGTGATGTTTTTGTAGAGATTGTGTCATGAGTTAAAATATTCTTTTAATGTCAAGATGATCTCATAAGGTCATAAAAGGATCTATTTTCATATTATGA
Organism: Torreya grandis; assembly: GCA_037957365.1. Classification (NCBI taxonomy): domain Eukaryota; kingdom Viridiplantae; phylum Streptophyta; class Pinopsida; order Cupressales; family Taxaceae; genus Torreya; species Torreya grandis. The sequence continues at coordinate 103,544 of JARHVA010005158.1, forward strand.
ATGATCTAAATATGTTGAGAGGCCTAAATAAAATATAAGTTATGTGTTGAACATATGTTCCCTTGAAGATGTTATGATGTGATCTAAGCTATGATGAATTGAGAAGCTTGAAGAAAAGTAGGTATGGACAAAGGGAAGCTTTCTTGTTCTTTGAGTGGTTAGGTCCAAGGATAAATGGACTATGTATATAACCTTGTGACTATGTATATTACCCTTTGTAATTAATTTCAAATGGGGAGAATGACTTGATTGGGAGAAAGTCTAGCTTGGAGAGATGAGATTGATCTACGTTTCTAGAGTGTTTTCCATCAATGACAAAGGGGGAGATTATCGAGGTATGTTCCTATTTGTTATGTTTTTAGAATTAATGTTTCCATTTATATAAGAGGAAAATTTGGTGGCATTGATGTCTCATAAGTTATCTTATGAAAATACATGGTGTTTTGTGAAAGCTAGTCTTGTCTTGGTAAAGGAATGCATAGAGAATCCTAGTGATGTAAGTGAGCTGAGGCTTGTAATAAGATGTGTGGAAGTATTTGAGCATGGAATTAGGTTATTTGGCATGAGAATGAGTCTTAGAGTGTATCTAGAATGCAAATAATGTCTCAAAATGGTATGGTCACTAGTAGGTATGTGTGAATGGACATGTTCTTGAGCATGGATATTGCATGATGAGGCATCATGATTAGGTTTAGATTCTTATGAGATTGTGTCAGCATGTTATTATTATGGATGACATGGGTATGAGGAGTTGAGAGATATGAAAAATGTTTCAAGGTATATTCAAGGTCTAAGGTGTGACTAGTAATTCAAGACCTAACATGCAAATAGACTTAGTGTGGCCTAGTGAGGAATCAAAGTCTATTTTGAAGTTGATAGAGATCATTTGAGTTTTTATAGAGGTTTAATAGGTTGTTTTAAGAGTAATCATTATTTTTGAGGTCCTAAGTTGAAGTTGAAAGCATTAAAATGAGTTTGAAGGTCTCTTCTGTGCGCCGAATGGAGAGATGAAGACCCAAAAAGTATTTTATCATGCTTGTTAACATGTGTGACTATTGCATAGGAAGATAATCTCTTGGGGAGAGATGGAAAAGGGTCATATAAATTATTTAAAATAATTACAAGTTGGTATTAGAGATAGAGCTATATGAATAAATGTTAACAATGGAAATTGGTCTAAAATTCTCTCAAAACCCTTATAATGACCTGATGTTGAATAAATTGTTCAATTGTGCTTATAATGGTATTTTATGCCTATTTAAGTGTCTATAGGTTTTAGTGAACTCACTCAGGCATCTCTAAGTGGTAATAGTTTATTAGGATAGTGAGTCAAACCTTTAGGAAAATGCTTGTTTCTGAATAAGTTGATATAAAAGATCAAAGTTGTATTAGACCAAGTATGAAAATGGATGAATGGAGAAGATAGAGACTCATTATATATGACCATGGTGGTATTTGGACAATTTATTGCTTCTGATTAAACTATTTTGGTCACTTATGTTGACCTATCACTAAATTGGGCTAATGGTGAAACTAGTGAGAAACACTAGTCGGATTGAAAAGGTGTTTAAGGAAACCTTAATTGGCCCAATTTATGTGAAATTTATCATGTAATGGTTCCTAATCAATTTTTAGGGGTGAAAATGTTCATAATTTGTCATGTCAAGTTTAGTTATGATAGTGAAACCTAGAACTATAAGATTGGTCTACAAGACCAATATTACCCTTTGAGCTTAGGATCTAGATATTGGATGTATCCCTAATGATTTTATAGGATAATTTTAATTATTTTAAGATCTTGGTTGTGTCTATATAGGTTCTCTAAGTCATGTTCACCATGACTAGTTCTTAAGGTAGAATGATAGTTCTAGGTATGCAAGATGAAGTGAAGAGTTTTAGACTCTATGATAATAGTAAGTCTATCCAAATCACATGTTGTTATTTTTTAGGACCTAATTGACCTATAAATTCTTGATATAAGGTGGAGAGTCACATTAAGAGGTTATAATATAGAATCCAAATTAACTTCTCTTACAGTGTAAGTACTGTGAAAGAGAATGACAATAAATTGGTCTACAAGACCAATACTTGACACTAGAACCAAATATATATCTATTAGAGGATGCTTTATAGGTCACATATGATCTTTAAATAGGCATTACATGTTTTTTAAGTGTCCTTATAGGATTTTAAAATAACACTTATCATGACTGTGTTGACAGTCTTGTTGGTAGTTCTATGTAATCATCTAATAGAGATGTGTTTTGAGATTTTTGTCTAGATTTCAAGAATAAATTACTTATGGAGATTTTATGTAGGTCTCAGAGGTAAATTTTAATGTAATTTTATTCATTACAAGTCCCTATGCAAGAGTGGAGAGTCAATTATTTATGACTAGCTTTTGGAGCAATCATACAATTTTGAATGGGCATGTTGCAAGAGTGTGTTAGAGGACTTAAGGGTATGGTTATTTGAGCACATTGGTTGTATGCTTTAGTTATGTGAGATAGACTTTCTGGCAGTGTGAAGGGCTAATGGAGAGTAGACCTAGTGGCATGGTTCAAGGAATAAAATAAGATGAATGTTGTTATGGACCTATATCGATGTTATTAGGTGTATATTTTAATTGTGTATGAAGTTTTTTATCTATTGGAGGAAGCTTAAAATACTCCAAGGTGGTCAAGTTGTAACGTGTGCCTTAAGAAGTCCTAATTGCATTAGGTCTCTATTAGGCCTAAAGGCGGTTATTGTCCTTATGGGAAATGAACTACTTATGTAGTCCACGTTTCACTTGTGAAATGTGTGTATTAACTTATTATAGTTATTAAGAGATGTTTCGCTGACCATGATGGGTCCAAGCAAGAGTCTTGTATTTATACAAGGCATAATAGGCCTATTTGGGCTAGTTAAGGCATGAGAGTAAATGTGAATAAAAGAGCGCATTCATGATTAAAAGGAGATATTGAGGGCCATAAAAATTAGGTAAATAAACTATGATGAAAATATAATAGAGATTCTACATGTAGATGACCAGATTAGTTGATTTAATAAGCCTAGTAAGAGGCATGTTTGAGCTAAGAAGACTAGAGGTTTTTTTGACAAGGGAAGAAGGTTGAAGAGAGATAAATGAGTTTATTTTCAATTGAGATACTGTCAAAGATGCATTAGAGACATGTTCTTGATGTATGATAGAGCATAGAGAAAATAGATAGTTAAAGAAGAGGTCACCATCTATTGATTGAGCAACAAGGTGTTGTGAAGGTGATCAAGTTTATCCTCGATGAGTTGGTACTTAGACAAGAGGGAGTATGAGATTCCTATTATGTTTGAGCTTGAATAAGTGTCTTGCAAGTGGATGAGTGGGTCCTGCACCACTTAGGGGATTGATGCCTACTTTCAAGTTGGAGCTTGCTAAAAGACTAGTTGAGTTGGTGCTTGATTAATGAGGGGTTGTTGTTCCTTATGCGGTTGGTGCCTTAGTAAATTTTGATTCATTGCTCATAGGACATTACTCAAAGTGTTGTGTCAGTAGGTTTTATCCTCCATGAGGATTTCCCACATAAATCTTGTATTCTTGTGTTATGTTCTAGCTTCATGTTCATATGAATGGTTGATCATGCATTGTTATATCTCTAGATTACTTTGAATTTTTGATGCATGATAAGTGGAATTCAAAGTAAATTTGTTTACATTGATTCATCCCCCCACCTCTTAGTGATTGTGCTTTCAACATGGAGCCCAATGGATGAAATGATCTTATTTCTCATAGAGGGAGAACATTGGTTTTCATCAGAGGTTAATTTTCTTCTTTTCAGTTGGACTCTTTGGATTATAGTGTATGCATATATTTTTTTGGCCCTTCTCCTTTTTTTGGTTTGTTGTCTCTAGTTGTTAAATAATTGTTTTGATTCATTTCTATTTATTTTATGTGCTTCGAGGTTATCTTTGTGTGTATTTTTTTTTTTTCTCAATTTTTTGTATTTGTTGAAGTGTTATGTTCTATTTTATGAACCAGGTCCTTGTTATGTGCTTCAGAACAACTTTTTAGCTCCAATCAAAATCTTTGTAAGAGGATAAGACCCCTCTCAAAACCTTTCTTTACCAATAATATTTTTTTTCAATGCTATCAATTTGTACTTATAAAGAATGGGATACTTAAATAAAAGAGTACCACATATCCAAACAAAATAAGTTAAATCCTTAAGGTAACATATATTTTATTATTTATGATAACTATTATTTTCAAATGCAAGAATATTTTCTTCTTATAAAATTTTATTCATTATAGACACCTTAAAATACTCCATGCAAATTTATTAATTTGTTAATTTGTGCTATCTTAATGTATTCAAGTGCATATCGATTATTTATCTAGATTAAATTTTTTTAGCGTAATCTATATAATTTTTATTAATTTTGTCATTTCCCCTCCTTTTTTCACTCTCCTCCTCCCCTTGTTTCATTTGTTTTTATTGGTTTCCAATAAATATACATTCAGACCTAAGAATATGTAAGATACGCTTAAAAGGCATGGGCCCTTTTAATCCATTAGGGATCTCCGAATATTTTTGGTCATATCTACTATTTCTCTCATTTTTTGTCGGTTTCTATGCCAATGAGATGCTAATCTGAATTTAATAAGTTTATAAATGTATAGTTACATTAATATATTTGAAACAATCATACAATTAAATGTTACAAGCATTTATTTTCAATCTTGGGATGAAATTGACGACTGACCTCACCTGCCAATGGAAATTTAGAGGAAGAGGCAACACTTAAATCAATGACTTTTGTATTATAACCACCAAGTATGTTTTCTTATTTAAAATTTATGGTCATAATTTTGTTTTCACTGCAACCATATTTTTTTTTTTTTAAAAACATATAAAATATGTTAATAAAACCAATGCTTTGAGAAAATACTATCATGTCAATGAGGATGTACATGATTATTTTTTTTTAATTTCCTTTTTTTTGAGAAGAGGATACTAATACGTAAAAGTTTGTTGAAAGTGCATAAAACAAGGACCAAATCTTAATTTTATATTGAATAAATAGATAAATATAAAGAAATATAAATAATATTTAAATTTTATTGAAGAGATTAAATTTTTGTATAATATTCATTGAATATTTATTGTAGCATTAAAATGTAAAATGTATACCACTAATAAACTACATTGTGATGTTTAGTTGAAATATTACTTTATATTAGATTTGTTGTTTTTAATATTATATATCAGTTAAAACAATTTTTTTCTCTTATCATATTATAAATAAATTAACTTATTAAATTTTCAAAAAAAATAATCCACTCTAAACTTTAAAAAAATATATATTAAATCAAAATTTTCATCTTCCATCTAAATATTGACTATAGGTTTAAGGTCTCTAAATTCCTCCGAAGGTTCCAAATTTTTTTTGTAGGTTCAATTTGTGTATGCCTGTAGAATCTATGGCCCTAAAGTCCTCACAAGGTAGCTGTATTCCGAGTACTCCCAATATTCAACGCAGACTAAACAATTTTGTCATTTATTGCTCTAGACGTGGAATAATTACTGTCTTACTAGTTGGTGCAGCGACTGTAGGCCTCGCTTTCCGATTAATTTTTAAATAGTCTGCTACTCACTATGTAATATACCGCAATTTATAATTAGAGCTTAACGATTAACGCTCTCTTTTCTCTTAGGGCCTTATTCTATGCCTACCCGGTTGATTTCGCTGTCACTCAAGACTATTTGAATGTTACATTATATTAACCATTTGAATGTAAAAACAACATTTCAAACGTTATATTATTCATTTTGTGCTTTTCCAGATTAAGTGGTATAGGGCACGTAATTGGTACTTAAAGTTTCAGTTCCTTTTCCACCTGTTTACTTTAATATTCCATCTGTCCACAATTTCTGTCCAACTCTCTTTAGGCTGAGCACCTGTATTTACATCCAAACTCAATCTTCAGTGTTCCTAAAACTGGAATTGCATTTGGATTTCTTCATATTCCAACATTTCTTCATTTGGATTGTGTATAAATTTGGATTGTGTTTTTAACGATATATTTGAGCTGAGTGTAATCGGGAGGTAGGTTTAGAAAAATTGTCGATCAAAATAATTGAATATAAAATTATTTAATTTTAATTATACAGATTTTAACGATTTTTCTATTTAATTGTACCTGCTAAACATTTGTCCTAATAGATTTAAAGTGATTGAATTAAAAATCATAGGAATATCTAACATACCAATTAATTATGCTCTTCCACATCTTTATACATTCTTAATCGCTTTAAAATTATTAAATATATATCTTATTTTTATATTTAATATATATATTAATATTATTAAAATTTAAATAATTTAAACCATATAAAAAACATTATTATTGTTAATAATTATGAAGCACACACTTTATTATTGACTTTGGAGAAATTGTTTAATTATGCCTTATGTACATTAATGTTGTTGGAATCTGAAAGCAGGCAAACATTATTATTAATTTTTGTCATGAAAGCACAAAATATTTATTTGAACTGGAGCAGTTGTTTCTTTTTTTTGGGTAGAAAAGACAAATTATAAGTACCTCGAGGCGCTGATTGAAAAAATGTGGGAATGCAGAGGAAGTGTACTTTTTTTTTCTTAGCTTTATTTTATATTACTTTGCACATTTCCAATTTATTTTTAGACATTGAATAAATTCAGAAGCTATCTATGCGAATAGTACAGTACAATAATAATTCGTTATCATTCGATTGGGACTGTTCTGGGCTTTGTTTGTTTTGGTCAAGATTAGAGTCTGTATATATCATTAACGTTGAAATCGTGGCTATGCCAATTTAATTTGTTTGTTATTTATTCATGGAATATATCGATCCCATTTATGTATTAACTTGTTCGATTTCAATTCGGTTTATTGTTTTAGATGTTGAGCTTTATTATGCCTCAAGGTGTTTTCCTTTGGAATATAAAGATTAAAACATACAACTATAGAGTGTGAAACTTTATTTTGAAACATTCTACAAATTCTTTTCTCGGGGATATTTAAGAGTGTCAAGAAGCCTTACAGAACGGAATGCCTTCGCCATCAATTCTGTGGTTGAAGAAAGCTTATACACTGTGTGCGTGGAGAAAAGCATAAAATTGATAATGTTAAGAAAAACGAGGGGGTATCACTCGATGAAAACATCAAGGAATGCGTTCAAGACGTAAAAGCCTGCATCTGAAATCTTTTTGTCAGAGAAAAGCAGCTTTGGGACAAAGTATTTGAAGGGTTTTGTCAAATTTGGGATCCCTGCTTTGCTCCAAAATACAAAGGAGCTGACCTTCACACTAATCGGCTTCAAAAAAGTCGTGGCCAGGCAGACTGTGACAAAAAAGGAAAAGTCTGATTGCTTCATGACTACGAAACCCTGGCCGATATCGTCCCTGACATGGAAGCCATACTATAGACAGACATCTTAACAAGAAGTGATGTAGCAGAGTATATCATTAAAAAAATTATTGACCTGTCAGAATATAGAAGTCATTGTTTTAAAATATACATGATATTTAAAGGGCTATAGTTTAATTGGTAAGGTGTAATTTTTTTAAGATATTTGATAATAAAGAGTCAATTTAATAAGATTATGATCATTTTTTTGGATAATTTTGATGGATTAGGTATCTTTTAATTGTCATTACATAACAGAAAGAATATTCAAATTTAGATATATGCTTATTGAATAATTATAATTTATTGTATATAATCTAAAATTTGAGTAAAGATGTCAATATCTATTTAATTTTTACATTAAAATAAATATATATAAAAAACAAATTAATGGAAAGTAATAAAATATGATATTTTAATTTATTGAAAATATGTGTTTAATTAACATATTTAACAAATTAATATGTTAAACAATTATTATTTGAAAATGAAAACACCTCTAACATAAACTATTTTAATTAATTATAGTATAAAAAATAATTATAATTTAAAAAATATATATTATAATTTCATAAATATTATATTCATTTTTTTCAAAACAAAATTAAATCTATATAAGTAAAGAAATTGGATTCTTCATTCATATTATTATTAAAAAATTATTTATAAATATATAAATTTAATTTTTCAATAAACTAAAATTTAATTTAAATAAATATTTTTTAAAAACATTTAAATAATAAATTTATATATAAATAAATAAATATATAATAAAAAATAACAAGTTAGTAAGTTGCAAGTCCCTTACTAAAGACTTACATTTACAAGTTCAGCTGTAAGATCATAGCTTTTATATTCCCTTTATCCAAACCAACATTTCCCATCCTCATTGGAAATATACAATTGATGAAAACTTCTTATACGGTAAAAGTGGAACGAACAGAACCGCTTGGAATAGTACCATTACCAAAGCAATTATGATTTAAATTTTAATGTCGTACCTATTGCGTCCCTACTTACCCCCATTTATTTTTTAAGCAAGGATTCACTTTGTCACGTAACCTTTACTTTTCGTGTTCGGTAGGGTGGCCTAAGTTTGTTTCTTGAAGATTGAATTGACATGACAACACTTTTATCATTACAAACCAAAGCTATGCTTGCTTATCTCAAATTATATCTCTAGCCTTTGTTTAATTCGTAAATGTCTGTCAAAATTTTCAGATTTTAATGATTTCTAAAGTTTACTTGTTTAATCCAAAAGCATATTGGGGTTTGCCTCTTTTAGACTAACCAACTTACATGTTTGTTGGAGTGTTGTTGCTTTGTGTTTTATCTTTTATAGGTTATTCTTTACTTAGAATTATTTTTAATTTTCGCTCGAGCATCTACCAAGTTGTCAAAGCCTACCACATGACATTCACTTGCTCTTTTAGAGCCCCAAAGGCAAGCAAAGTATGCACTATGATTTAGTGTTCTAAATTTTTTATGCTGCTCAGCGATAATTCATTAGCCTACAACTTTTCTGATACTTAGAAATTTCTAAAAAAGAGACTCCCAAGTGATCAGAATGTCGAGATAATGTCAATTATCATAATCTTGCTCACACGATGATTGACATATTGAAGTGTTAGTGTACGAAATTTTTGGGGCAAACGAAGTGGTGACAACCATCCACATGCCACGACCCCACAAACTCATTGTTGTCAAAGAATTATGACAAGTTTATAATTCTACCAGGTGAGTGGAACATCGAGATGTTTCCATGTAACATCATCCTTCTCAGCTAGAGCCTACATAATAAGGAAAGAGGGTAAGAAACTCCTGGTATGCCAAAACCACAACAACCCTCCATGTGCCATGATCCTGTAAGCTCGACGCAGTAAAGAAGCAAGTGGTATCAAAGGAAAGACCCTAGAGGAAGAGGAATGACAAAATTATAACATGTGTCCATAGAATAACATAGGGGTCAGGTAACAATATTACAATGCTTCTAGATGAAATAAAATATCGCCAAGTGGAAAATGGATGACAAAGCACTTGGAGCAAAAGAAAAAAAAATGGCATCGAGAATCACAAAAGGGGGTAACACTTCACCACATAAATTAAAAAATGAAAATAGAAGAAACCAAAGAAAGCTAGGGATGCCATTAATCTAGACGAATTGGCCAACTAGGTGCATTCAATCTAGTAGAGGTAAAGAACCCAAAAGGTAATATATACAATTGACAAAATTAAGTACAATTACATTGCCATCTAATGAGTAATTGGTATCATGAATTCAAGCTCTATTACAACTAATAAATTCCATAGTTTGAGATAACTAGAACTGTTAATTGTAAAACAATTGCATTTGCTTCATATCTTCTACCACCCGCTCTACATATTCCATTGCAGGACTTGAGAAGTAGATAGATACAAGGTTTGTTGAGGTTTCCCTCAACTATAAATTTAAATATTATTATACTATATGAGAGGAAGCTTAACTAGCAGAACCCTATGGTCGGAGGATCAACTCTCAAATTTCACATGAAGATACATAGAAGACTTGGTGGTAATAAAATTGGTAGGCCTACATAATGCTATGGCAAAACTTGAGGTAATGCACTCCATTGACCTATTTTTTGATTTATTTGCAAATTACCAATTTTTTGGAAAAATCTTACATTTTTACTAATATAACACCCCAACAACATATATTAGTGGGCCTAGATTTGAGAAATAATATAGGCTTCCACTCCCTAAATTGGCTTATAATCAAGCCCTAGTTAATTCACAGATGTATGCAAATAATTCATCAAGAAGTTATGAGAGTGGGCTGGTGACCCTATTACCTTCACAGTGAGGGGCCCTATTTATGTAATCACCATTGTCATCTTTATGACTAGAATTAAGATTACTATGGCTTTGCTGAATTGAATTTATCATTTCCCTAGTATAACCTACATCAATGAGGTTTATATTCCCATGTTGGACACCATCCTCACTTTCACCAAGGTCATAACTATTACTAAGATCCTTAATGCCAATTTGATCATACAAGTACTCAATTTAGAAAATAGATAGCCAACAACTTCTATATTATTTCTTATATAGTAGATGCCATAACATGGACTATTCACTTAGCTAATTAAGGAACCTTGAGAGCCATCAACTAAGTATCCTAAGAACTACATTTGTGATCAATTCAATATTATTCATATACACAAATTTAAGAAGAACATGACTGGACTAATTGAGACCTTCTATCTAATGGTATACCAAACCATTCATGGAAAGGACATGCCCAGACTGTCTGATCAAATCCAAAGAACCATTGAAAATATTGGTGACTATTGGCTCTATTCATACCATTAAGTCGTCACTCTAGAGGGAACTAGGGCTCCTTTTATGTATCTACCCTGGTTGGTCCTAGACAAGGTGGCAAAGCAATAAATTTTATCTCAGTTATCTAATTTTGTAGATGTTAAACTAAGAAGTGCCAAGGAAGGAGTTGTCCACCCACCTCACATCAACATTGTAAGAAACCAATACACTAGATGACAACATTTTCATCCAGTGGTAAAAATAATAACACGCTATGATTTCGAGTGGGCATCTTATAGTTGATGGGATCCAAGGAAAAACATCAAGTATTGCCTAAACAAATTTAGGGGAAGGTGAATATTGATTATGACCACACATCATATCCATGTGATGAAGTATTTATAATTTTTTTAAATGATATAAAGGTCCACACAAGAATGAATAGGGTAAATATGTTCATAGTGGTAGCTAGACATTTGTAATATCATTCGTAAACCATTGAAGAAGAGGCTAGGATAATTGAGGCAAGGTATTGGGTTTCAAGACCTCCTCAAGGATCATATCCACATGATGAAACACACGGACAAGTATAGACTGTTTCATTAGGACAAGCACATATGGGAAGTGGATAGGAGATTAGACAGGGGTCTCCTCAAAATCCCATTCCATTGATTACCATTGTATAAAGTACCCTAGGGTCCACCCCACCTTAACCAACTACCACTACATAAGGTCTCATAAATGTAACTCAACCAGGTTGATCATTATCTATGTTTCTATTTTCTCCAATCATAATAGTACAATATATGAGTCTCCCATAATTCCTTCCTCTTATTTTTGGTTTGGATCCACTCATCCCCCAGTCCAAACCATTGTACCTCCATTAATATATACTTCCTATGGATAAGTGTCCACCCCCCTAGGTTCACCCCCAATAGTTTCTACTTCTCTCACATCATAACTACATATTGCCCCATTAGATTCACCTATTTTTCTTTCACCCCTTTTAGCCTTAACTTATACTCTTATCGGACCCCTCTATATTTCAAGAGGAAATAAGGATATCTTTTAGATTCTCCCCAGAGCACTCCAATAAAGGAGACCTAATATAAAAAGTTAGAGGGAAGATTGGATAAAATAAAATATTTTAAAGTAGTAGAATGCCTGGAGGTGATAGATAGTGAAAAGGACTGGTCCGTCAAAGAGGAATGAGAGGATAAAATAAAGACATCATTATATAAAACCATTAGTAATACCACAAAAAGTAATCTCGATGATGAATAACTACCAGAGTATACTCAATCAGGTGACACTAAGATTTTGAATACTAGTTCAATCTCAATTGAGTTAATTCAAAACCTAGATGGAGATAAAAAGGATGAAACAAAGTCTAATCCTCTAGCTTTTCCACATGGGAAATCAATAAATCTATCTCTAGCCTTAGTACCTCTTAGGACAATAATGATATCAAAAATAATAGTTGCACTAATTTCTACTTCTCAAATGGTAAGTGCACAAGTTCCTCATTCCTCACCTGTATTGTAACTATTATTCTAGTCATTATAGTTACCACAATGCCAATTTTATAATCCCTGATATTAACACCTATGATCAAGAGTGTGGCACCTCTCAAAAAACCTTCAAATGACCATATTATAGTAATTTTTACATTGATGATGGATTATTTAGGAAATTTGTTCAATACCCTTCCTACATATTTATTCTTTGCTTCTTCAAGCCCTCAAACCTCTAGAATCAATAAGCAAGTGCATTTAAAATATTTGGTCATAATTTTATCTTCCCTAGTTACTTCCTCCCAACCATCCACTCAATTGGACCTACCAATTGGTCATGCACCCCAAACAGAATCTACAACCATTACATCATAGAAAGGGTCAAATAAATCAAAGCTAATAATTGACATAGTGGCCCCCAATAAGGTCATTGGTTTGAGAAGAGATATTCCCCATTTATCTCAACTAAAAAATTCTTCTCCTAGGCCCATGCTCCCTCCAAGAAAAAATCCCCATGTACCACTTCTAAAAAACAAGTAGAAACCTCACAACAACTAGTTACCTTTAACATTCCTGAATGGATCCATAAAATTCAATGAGTAGAATAATATTGTAGGACCTGGTCATTATTTAAAAGCCAATAGCAAAGTTTAATTTTGATAAATAAATGAAGACTATGAGGAAGGTTAAAAATAAAACCATAATGGTTGAAGGACATAAGGTAGAATTGGAACAAAGATAAGATGTGTTCTCTTTAACCAAGAGAAGAAAATTTCTCCCTTATGATATTGGAAATTACGTAGAAAACCCTTACGCCTTTGTAGACTCTACGAGGGGAGTAATAAAGGAAATTTTTGGAGGCTTGAATCAAGCCAAGGAGGCATTATAAAAAATAAGTACCATACAACCTCTGAAGGACATCATGGATATTGTTCAGCGAACAACTTAAATATGTATGACATTATCTAGTTAATAAGAAGTGCAAAGGAGTCATAGCCCAAGTGGGGAGATGTGTACCCCCTTATTGATAAGATGAATAAAATAGAGGCTAGACTCCATTTCTTAATCTAGATGTCCTAGAATAAGACTTATGACCAATTAAAATTAATAAATACGCTGGATTCAACATGGGCCTTGAACTATGTAGCTTCTAGGAGAAATATCTTGATTAAATGGCACCAATAAATGAAAAATTTAGTTATATAAATAATCAACTATGAGGACAAGGCCATTACAATTTTAAGGAAAATGGGGATCAATGGTGTGATGAACCTAAGGAGGGAATTGGTCCTTAGGGCTACCTTTGAATACCTTCTCTAGACAACAACAAATAGTTTCCAATCGAAGGTCAAGGGAATGGTGTATAAGACCTTGGATGACTTGATACAATTGATAAATTTTGATAGAATTTGGGTCCCTAACACAAACAATATTTATGTGGAGCTTGGGGCTACATTAAAATCACATAGAAAGTTGATGGATAAACCCCGCCACCCACACCCCCCCTTGAGCTCTTCAAAATACCTCTGTTGGACTTGAAGGAAATTAAAATCAAATTAAAGGTTATCCATGTGATATATTTTCAAATTTACATGAGAAAATAGGTATATTTGTCTACCTTACCTCCATTAACAATTTTAGTTGCAACTGATTCTCAGGCACCAAGGCTAGTAGCAACTATAAATCTAGTTACAACTTGAAATTTCTCTTATAAATACATTAGTTTATTATAAAAGAATGTTATGGTAACATTTTCTATCTCTTTTGAATGATTTGTGACATTGTGGCCATGTATGCCATGCATGACTCTTTGATAGATGTCATAATGGTGGTGAAACTTTGAGCATGGATTGAGAGAATGAGGGATCCCCACCCCAATCTTATATATATGTTTATATCCCATATTTTAATGGGAGTAAATTTTTTTACATTCAATATAGATAAGAAATCCTTCAGGTTGTTATGCAAGTTTGTGTTGTATGACTAACTCTTTCATTTATGTGTTATATTGATTATGTGATTTTATCTAACTAGTGGTTTAATTTCTCGATATCTATTATATCAGTTTTGAATAGGTTGTGGTAATTGATGCAGGAGCATCCTCACACTAGGAGCATATTTATCACATTTTTGGTTGAGTTTTAGCATGTTTAAGTATATTAAGTTGTTTTCCCTCCATTTCTAGTTTTCAAATTTGTAAATTTGGCTAAATATTCCTTAAGCCTAAAAAATCTAGTCTGTTGGGTGAATTGTTAAGCAGTTTGAGTTTTCCTATGCTAGAGAACTATTATAGTCATTTTTGGGAGGTTGTTGTGTGATGCCTAGGATAGGATTCAGTGTCTAAGTTGAGAAATATGCTCTGTAGGAGGATTTTCATGCAAAAATAGGGGATATGTATGTTGAGAAGAGAAAGCAAGGCGTAGGAGAGACCTGCAGTGAAAGACAAACACCAGGTGTATATCTTCTTGATATATTAATAAAATGTGTGCTTCTTTTGAGTAGAAAATCAATTCTATATTGGATGTTTGAAAAGGCTATTGTTGTGTGCATATTATGAATAGTTGAAGAGGTCGATGCTATTCTAGATCAATTAAATGTTGGATCTGTAATTGGGTCTGTGTTGCATGCCCACTTGTGTAAATCGATGAACTTGTAAATTAGAGATTGATGCTGGGCCGTTTCAATTCTTGTTGCTCCAAAATATATGCTCATGGTGGTTCGTATCAATATTGGGGCATTTTAAACCAACAGATTCAAGAGATGGTTCATTTCAATTTTGGTCATTTAAAAATATATTTTATGTTGGACGTTCCAATGTATTGAAGCTAAGCAATGATTCTATGCTTAGGTGAGTCGCCGGCTACCATAACTTGTTGGATATGAGTTTTGTTTGAAATTTCATACTTTTAATTCAAATTAAACATACAGAATCTTGCCAAATAGGCCAGAACAGTGAATTGTATCTTTAAATCCAAAATTTTGTGTTGTTCAAGAATTTATGGGTTATTAGTCTTATGCTTCATGAGTAAATTGTCTAAAAAGGAGAAGAATCTAGATGATATTATATTTTTGAATAATTAATTTGTCAAGACATATGTTTTATCCCTGTTTATGAGAGATTTTTGTTCATCACTAAATGTTTGTTCAAAACATCTAGTTTAGCCTGTTGGATAGATTGTTATTCATCATTTGGTATTAGAGCTCAAGGGATTGTGCAAAATCTAAAGATCCAAGTCAAAGAGAAGAAGAACGTGATTTGTGAAGGAGAGGCAAGATGGCCATGAGAGTTAGAAATAGAGGTGGAGCTAGAGGAAGGAGACCTGGAGGACAGGTTGCACTAGCAAAAGAGATTAGGAACCTGACAGCTAGGCTACAAGACCTAGAGATGGCTCAAAGAAGAGGCACTGACATGGGTGAAGTCAGTGATAGAGAAGAGGAGCCACCAGAAGATGAATTGGTGGTGGAAGAAGAAATAGCTGAAAATAGGTTGATTAGAGCCATTATGAAGTTGAACACAAAGCCAAAAATAAAGGTTCCAATGTATGAAGGCAATTTGAATGTGGAAGAATTAATTGATTGGATTAGTGCATTAGATAAATACTTTGAGTATGAAGGAATAGAAGAAGATGATAAGAAAGTCAAGTATGCCATGACAAGGCTAAAGAGCCATGCATCCCTGTGGTGGGATGGAGTGCAAGAAGAAAGGAGGAGGAAAGGGAAGCCAAAGATTAGAAGCTAGGACAAAATGGTAGAAAAAATGAAAGGTAAGTTTATGCCTAAAGATTATCAAGCAAATCTTTTTAAGCAATTACAAAATTTGAAGCAAAAAGAGATGTCTGTAAAAGAGTACACTAAAGAGTTTTACAGGTTGACTATAAGATCAGGTCATATTGAGGATGACACAAAGAAGGTAGCTAGATACACTAATGGTTTGAAATTTTCCATTCAAGATGAAATTAGTCTTCTCATTCCTAAGACAGTTGAAGAAGCATATCAATTTTCCTTGAAATCTGAGGAGAAGATTGCAAAAAAACAAACATCCTTCTCAAGAGGAAAGGGCAGATCCAACAGAGGTAGAGGATTTCAAGGAGGTAGAAGACAGCTGAAAACATCTCAAGAAGAGGCCAGCAACTCACAAAGTTCAAGAGGCATCTATACACCAAGAGGAAGAAGGCCATACCAAGGATATCAAAGAGCAAGAGGAAGATTCATGGGCAAATGATTTAGGTGCAACAAGTATGCATGACATAGGGCATATGAGTGTCCAGAGAACCCTTCTACCAGCCATGAGAGGGGTGTACATGTGACCCAAGGTGAATAAAAAAATGAAGAAGTTGCAGCATCTTATGAAGATACCCCAGAAGAAGGTGAGTCTCTTTTAATGAAAAGAATCTTGTTAAAGCCAAATAAATAAGTTGTAGAACCACCTCAAAGGAAAACTTTATTTTGAACCACATGTAAAAGTAAGGGGAAATGTTGCAAGGTCATCATAGACAGTGGGAGTACTGATAATCTTGTGTCAACTGAGATGGTGGAGAAACTAGGCTTGAAGAAGGAGGTACATCCTACACCTTATCAAGTCTCTTGGCTACAAAAAGGACACAAACTCCTAGTAAGTGAACAATGTAAAGTAGATATTAAGATAGGAACATATAAGGATCAGATTTTATGTGATATCATGCCCATGGATGTATGTCATATCTTGCTTGGAAGGCCTTGGTAGTTTGATAGGAAGGCCATGCATGATGGAAGGCAGAATACATATATGTTTGAAAAGGATGGGATCAAGCATACACTCACATCATTGAAAGAAGAGGCTGCTACTAATGTAGGAAAAAATTCTAAAGTATTGATAGTGAGTGGTAAAGAGTTTCTACATCAAATGAAGAAGGAAAAGGTAAACTTTGCTGTGATTGGTAAGCCAAGGAGTGTAGTCACTAGTACTAAGTTGATTGATTTGCCGTTAGAGATTCAAGATATGTTGAATGATTACATTGACATTGTGGTAGATGATTTACCTAATGAGTTACCACCATTGAGAAGTATTAGCCATCACATAGACTTGATTCTAGGAGCAAATCTTCCAAACAAGGCTGCCTACAGGTTGACACCAAAGGAAAATGAAGAGATCAAGCACCAAGTTCAAGAATTGTTAGACAAAGGATTGGTGAGATAGAGTTTAAGTCCTTGTGCTATCCCCATAGTGTTGAGTCCTAAGAAGGATGGGAGTTGGAGAATGTGTACAGATTCTAGAGCAATCAACAAGATTACTATCAGGTATAGATTTCCATTGCCAAGAATTGATGACTTACTTGATTGTTTGAGTAGAGCTACATATTTATCTAAGATAGACTTGAAAAGTGGTTACCATAATATTAGGATAAGAGAAGGGGATGAATGGAAAACAGCCTTCAAGACCAATGATGGACTCTATGAGTGGTTAGTTATGCCATTTGGACTAACCAATGCACCAAGCACCTTCATGAGGCTGATGAATGAAGTGCTGAAAGAGTTCACTGGTAAGTTTGTGATAGTTTATTTGGATGATATTTTGGTGTTTAGTCAGACTAAATAAGATCATTTGAAACATTTGAGGATGGTATTGAGTAAGCTACATGAGGAGAAATTGCTAATCAATGTTAAAAAGTGCAATTTTTTGAAAACAGAGTTGATATATTTGGGGTTTGTGATTTCAAAAGAAGGATTGAAGATGGATAAGGAGAAGATTAAGGCTATACTTGAGTGGCCTACACTGGATAGCACATATGAGGTAAGAAGCTTTCACGGCTTGGCTAGCTTCTATAGGAAATTCATAAGAAATTTTAGTGGAATTGTTGCTCCAATGATAGAGACAATAAAAGGTGATAAAAGAAGTTTTTGTTGGACTAAGGCTACTGATAAGATTTTTAGATTATTGAAAAACAAGGTAACTGAAGAACCAATCTTAACCTTGCCTAATTTTAATAAGCTTTTTTCAAGTAGAATGTGATGCTAGTGGAACTACAATAGGCATTGTTTTAAGCCAAGATGGGAAGCCTATAGCATACTTTAGTGAGAAGTTAAGTGATGCTAAGAAGAAGTATTTAGCCTATGAACATGAATTCTATGCACTTGTATAGGCTTTGAAGAAATGGAGGCATTATCTTTTGCCTAAAGAATTTGTTTTTTTCACTGACAATTATGCTTTACAGTTCATTAGCAATCAGAATAACTTGAATCAAAAGCATGTCAAATGGATTGAATTTTTAAAAAGCTTCACATTCACTATTAAGCACAAGAAAGGAAAATCTAACAAGGTTGTAGATGCTTTAAGTAGGAGAAATCTGATCATGCAGGAGTCTCAAGTAAGTATTTTAGGATTTGAAGATTTGAAGGAGCTATATAAGGAAGATCCAGACTTCAAGGAACCATATGAAGCTTGCATGAATCCAGTGGGGGTTGATATAAGTCCTTGGATAGATTTCATGGTTCAAGAGGATTCGCTATTCAGAGGTATCTAGCTTTACATTTTGAAGAGTTCCATGAGAGAGAATTTGTTGAAGGAAAACCATAGTAGCAGCTTATCAGGACATTTTGGGCAGAATAAGACATTACCACAATTGAGTGCTCATTACTATTGGCTAGGTATGGGTACTGATGTCAAGAAATTTGTTGAAGGGTGTAAAACATGCCAATATGCTAAGGGAAGTAGTCAAAATGCAAGTTTGTACCAGCCACTACCCATTCCAAATAGGCCTTGGGATTCAATAAGCATGGATTTTGTACTTGGTTTGCTAAGAACTCAAAAAGGCCATGATTTCATATTTCTTGTGGTAGATAGGTTTTCAAAGATGGCTCATTTTATTCTGTGTTCAAAAACAAGTGATGCTACTCACATAGCTAATCTATTCTTTCAAGATGTTGTTAGATTGCATGGATTGCCTAGAAGCATTGTTTCTGACAGGGATACCAAATTTGTTGGACATTTTTGGAGAACCTTATGGAATAAATTGGGAACACAATTGAGTTTCAGTTCAGCCTATCATCCCCAAATTGATGGCCAAATAGAGGTTGTCAATAGGAGCTTGGGAAACATCTTGAGAAGCTTTGTAAGTATGCATCCAAAACAATGGGATCTTGCACTTGCACAAGCTAAATTTGCCTATAATGATTCTCATAATAGAAGTACAGGATTGAGTCCATTTCAAATTACGTATGGAATGCATCCAAGAGGTGTGTATGAGTTAAGAAATCTAAGTAGCATGGAAACAAGGAGTGCAGATGCAGAAGAATTTGCCAATGCCATGCAAAATTTGCATGAACAGGTAAAGAAGAAACTTGAAGAAAACACCATCAAGTACAAGCTAAGGGCAAATCAAAAGAAAAGAGAGGTCAATTTTAGTATTGGAGACTTTGTTCTTGCTCACCTCAAAAAAGAGAGGTTCCCAAAAAGAGAATACAACAAGCTAAAGGTAAAGAAAATAGGACCATGCAAGGTAATAAGGAAGTTTTCAAATAATGCATATGAAATAGAATTGCCAAAGGGGATTGGAATCTCTCCAATCTTTAATGTTGCATATCTATATCCATACAAAGATGAAGGACAACCAGCCAAAGAAACTGAAATAGGGGTAGATGAAGTTATCCAATGGGAACAACAACTACCAAAGGAAGTGCCAAAGGAGATTGAGAGCATTTTAGACAAGAAAGTGGTTAAAAAGACAAGGGGCAAAGAATATTTCCAATATCTAATCAAGTGGAAGAATCTACCAGTTGAAGATGCAACATGGGTGACTGCAAATGACATCCTTAAGCTGGGCACAAGCATAGAAGAATTGATGAAGAAAAACAAGTGAAGAATACTTCTTTTGCTCCTTGGAAGAATGATGCAGGAGGATCCTCACACTAGGAGCATATTTATCACATTTTTGGTTGAGTTTTAGCATGTTTAAATATATTAATTTGTTTTTCCCTCCATTTCTAAGTTTTCAAATTTGTAAATTTTGCTAAATATTCCTTAAGCCTAAAAAATCTAGTCTGTTGGGTGAATTGTTAAGCGGTTTGAGTTTTCCTATACTAGAGAACTGTTTTAGTCATTTTTGGGAGGTTCTTGTGTGATGCCTAGGATAGGATTCAGTGTCTAAGTTGAGAAATATGCTTTGTAGGAGGATTTTCATGCAAAATAGGGGATATATATGTTGAGAAGAGAAAGCAAGGCGTATGAGAGACCTGCAGCGAAAGACAAACACCAGGTGTATATCTTCTTGATATATTAATAAAATGTGTGCTTCTTTTAAGTAGAAAATCGATTCTAGATTGGATGTTTGAAAAGGCTATTGTTGTGCACATATTATGAATAGTTGAAGACGCTGATGTTGTTCTAGATCAATTAAATGTTGGGTCTATGTTGCACGCCCACTTGTGTAAATCGATGAACTTGTAAATTAGAGATTGATGCTGGGCTGTTTCAATTCTTGTTGCTCCAAAATATATGCTAATGGTGGTTCGTATCAATATTGGGGCATTTCAAACCAACAGAGTCAAGAGATGGTTCAATTCGATTCTGGTCATTTAAAAATATATGTTATGTTGGGCGTTCCAATGTATTGAAGCTAAGCAATGATTATGTGCTCAGGTGAGTCACCGGCTACCATAACTTGTTGGATATGAGTTTTATTTGGAATTTCATACTTTCAATTCAAATTAAACACACAGAATCTTGCCAGATAGGCTAGAACAACGAATTGTATCTTTAAATCCAAAATTTTGTCTTGTTCAAGAATTTATGGGTTGTTAGTCTTATGCTTCATGAGTAAACTATCTAAAAAGGAAAAGAATCTAGATGATATTCTATGTTTGAAGAAATAATTTGTCAAGACATATGTTTTATCCCTGTTTATGAGAGATTTATGTTCATCACTAAATGTTTGTTCAAAACATCTAGTTTAGCCTGTTGGATAGATTGTTGTTCATCAGTAATTAGTAGGATTATATCAATTAAGAATGTGCATTATAAATTTAAGGTTGATAATTATTGATTTCATGCAACAAGTTAGCTAGACTAATATCTAGAAATGTGTAGAAGCACCATTTTTAAGCAAATTTTTAGATAGAGCTATAACTAGTTGAAGGGTCTTTTTGTTTGTTAGCTATAATATTTTATTAAGAGATGCAACGAAAATATTAGTAATATAAATTTCAATTTATTTCATTTTGTTCCTCATACCTCTTTACTATGTTTGTAGTTATATGTGTTGAAGCAACATCATGCAAGCATTAGTCCATGGTGTTTATCCTTATTCTAAAGCTAGTTAGAAATAAAAAATGCTCTCTTTTCTTAGATTCTCTTTTTTGCCTTACCTTTCACTTTATTTTTGGTTTCTTTGAGTCATGCCCACTTTATCATAGATCCATCATTGTCCACCTTAAGCATATATATGATTCACATCCATATTCAGACCATTAGAGATAATAATTTCTTTGTCATCTACCATTCTACCATAGGTTACTATAAAACCCAATATCCTAAAATGTGTGCCCTATATTGGAGTTCACCTCCACTGAGATCCTAAACTACTAGAGGATACCTCATAAAGGTTTCTTGGGTGTCCATAAAACCCACATCGATGGGTAAGAGCTATTTTTTGTGCTAAAATGAGGGCCTCTTTCATCTCCAAGACATAAAGGTTATTTGAGTTACACTAGATATATCCATAAGATTGACTAGGTCTACCTTTGGTAATAACCTAGTACATCCACTCTTGTAGACCCATAGAAAAGTTAGGATAGGTAAAGGTGTCTTGAGAAGATCTCGAGTTCAATCGTATTCTCCAAACATGTGGCCTCTCCCACATCCAATGGGCCAACCTTGGTTAATTAGTTATACCTTTAACATTATAAGATATGTTCATGATCTATCTAAAAACCTCAAAAATCACCTCCCTACCTTTTCTCCCTCAAAGGTAGGACCACTAAAGAACATGTAAAATCCTTCATGACCACTCTATGAATATTAAATGTAATCCATGAAGATGTAGCTTGTAGGATCTTCCCTTATATGCTACAAGATGTCACCTATGACTAGTTTTTTAATATCATCAAGGGCCTAATTAGATCTTGGAATGAGTTTTAGACAACCTTTTTAGGATAGTTCATCCAATTCACTAGCCCTATAACTATGTACCATCTCTTTGCTAGTATTAAAAGATAGTCTAATAAACCCATTAGGTCATTTAATGTGAGATTACAAAAAATGTATAGCTAGATAGACAATTCATTTAATCCAAATGTTTTATTATCTCTTGAGATATACAAAAATTAATTAGATCCTAAAACTATAGTGTTTGTACAAAAAGTATATGGAGTTATTTATTTGACCCATGCATATGTCGATGCTGCAAAGGTCGACACATAAATGAACCCTTAGTCACAAGGATTAGTGGAACCAAATGATTATCAAACTTACCCCATGTTAAACCCAATCCTAAATGGTAACCAAAATGTTGTGGCTCACAATTAGACCCACACCAATATTCAATTTCCCATGTCTCATGTTACACATAACCAAAGTTTGTGTTTCTTGAATAACCCTATCTAGAAAACTAATATCCATCGAATTAAATCTTTATTTCTAATCAATAATTATACCACTTAAGTTATTGTTACTTATTATAATAAAGTTGAGGTAGATACCATTTAGAAGATGGTCTAGAAATTGAGTAATGAATTACTAACTATGTAAAAACATATGTGAAATGCATGTAGCTAGAACACCAATCAGAGTTTCAATTACTAGAGGTAAAATAGTCCCTCCAATAGACTAGATAGTAACACTGAGTAACTATCTAGAAATATTCCTGAGATAAACATATTGGAGGTAGCATTTCCCAATTGGTGTAAGGTTCATAGCATGACCAAACATGGATAAATAGAATGTATAGAGTTCTAAACATCCTTTGAGATATTTCAAATAGAAATGGATAGAAAAGATACACTGATTAATCCACTAGAACCATCTCCTTCTGATGCTATAGGTCACCCCAACATGGTCATGATCTTTGATACCTATGTCTTTACATTCCCCATGGAAAATGAGATCTAGCTAGAAGATAACACAAACAAGATCCATGCATTACAAAACTTTCGAAGGGGTAAATATAACCTGAGGAATAAATAGACTCTCATTACTTATATTACTCTAAAAAACATTTGCACTACTCTTCCAAATCTAAGTGGTGACAATAGTCTACCTTCTATAAAGAAAAAAGATCAACTGTAGACCACTAAGTTATAAAATAAAGGATGATACAACATCATAGAAGACATGAATAAGATAAAGGATAATATAAATCTACACAAGTTAACACATATCACTTAACATATGTGACTCTTTCTCAAATCCTTGATTGAAAGATCCTCTACAACTAATAAGTCAAAGGATACAAATACAAATTTAATGATTTACAAACACAAGCTTAATGTCCCACCATTCCTATTAGTGGTAAGAATGTTAAGTAATAATGTTCATATTTGTTTAGTGGACTTAGGAGCTCCAACTAATGTGATACCCATAATGTCTACAAGAAATTGGGGTTGATCCCAAATAGTTCAAAAATATTGGTTTTATAGTTGGACAAGTCCTTAGTGTACCTTAGGATTTCTAAGAGGAAACAAATCTATAGATTAGTCTCTTGTTAATTAAAAATAATAAAACATAAGAACAATAATTATCTAATACTAAACTCTCTTGAATAAACACTAAGGGGGAGAAAAACACAATAAGAAGAATTACAAAAATAAGATGAAGACATATTTTTAGGTTAATAGATGATCCTCCTTGATTATAGTATGATCCTCTTTGATTACAGGAAAACCTGTGACAGTAGGCAGGGGCCGAATCGCTACGACTTCACTATTATCACTCAAACTAAATATTACACTCTTTTTACAAATAATTGTTTGAATGTCTAATTCTCAAGATCCTTTAAGAAGGTCAAGGGAAGAGCATACTCTTGAACAATGCTACTAGATTTCTAATCCTTAGAAATTTTTCAATGCCTTATCACTAGAAAAGAGTCTTATTTATAGAAATTGGGAGGTCCTGCCTGGAATCTTTGCCAAGGTGATATATGTTCCATCATGATTTACAACTAAAAAGTAATCTACAGTGATATACTATTGGATGTGATAGATGAGGACGTCTAAATTGGTGGGTCCAACATTACTTCCACTTAAGTTAGCAAGTCATCTTCACTTATCGGATGAAACAGACACATTAGCTGGAAGGTACTAGAAAGATGCTAGTGTTGGGGTCCAACTTCACATGCATGACAGTGAGGAATAATATAGAAATATGATTCTCATTCTATTTATCATCGAATGATTATGTGAACTACGATGTCTTGGCCATGATTTCTTCTTCATGAATATGGTGTGGATCATATCTAGCTACCCATTGATAGAGATGTTCATTATGGGATGACCTTATCTTTATCAACCATGTCCATAAAGGATGCTTTAATAATTCAGTGAATTGGTGAAATAAGAATTCATTATTTAGCCTTTTAATAGTGATGACACTAGTATTCTGATGATGATCTGCATGTATAATGGTGGTGAAAGACATTTGTAGATCTTGTCCTTCTACATAAGATATATGAGTATATCTTGGATGTAACCCTTCTCTAAGGATTTGTTCTTGGACAAGGATGTCCATGGAGGCAAATCCTTGATTATAGATTCTTGTTAAGTTGAAACCAGGAATGGGTTGGTGAATTAAAGTTGTAGGAGGAAAACAACTTAGCCAATCAACAATTATGTTGTTAGTTCCTTTAATATTTTCCACCAAGAAGTTAAATCAATTTAAAAATGCTTGCCACCTAATATATTTACCGCGACCATCTTTCTGACCATGATCTTTTTCTCTAAAGATTAGAAATCTGGTACAGTTAGTTTTTACAACAAAATGTGGCAGATGAAGAATTTTTAACATAAACTTCTCTAAACATTTCTTTACAACATAGATCTCTTTGTCTAAAGAGATCCATTTGAGGATATATGCACTGAAGACTCCATGAAAGAATTCACATATGAATTCTTTATTATTGTATTTACAAACAATCTTTCCTCCCTAAGAAAAAATAGATGCATTAGTATAAACTACAAATTGGTCAAATTTTGGGATATGAAGCTCTAGAAGAGATGTTACTTTGGCTTTTATCTGTTGGATAGCCCTTGTATTCTCATCTGTCCACTGGAACACTTTTTCCTTCTAGAGAAGTTCTTGCAAAATAAACCTATCTTCCCCAGAGTTAGGATAAAATCTATTTAGATAATTAAGTAATCCAAAAAAGGCTTAAAGCTTTAGTTTGTCTAGTTTTTATAGAAAGTTGATAACCTTTTCTTTAATATGTGGCTGGATTTGTATTTTGGAATCTTGGACTACCATGCCAAGAAAATTGCATTCTATTTTGTAGAGCTGGATCTTTGTATCAGATAGAATGATCCCTGTAGCTTCTGCTAGTTCTAAAAACTTCTTAAGATGGGAGAAATGGTTAGTAAGAGAATTACTGAATATTAGAATGTCATCTATATAGACAAAAAAAATTTGAAGTGCCTTTAAAAATGCTATCCATATGGGCTTGATGAAATGTTGGATCATTCATTAAGCCAAATGGTGTAACAGTCCACTGATAATGGTCAAATGGGTAGTTGAATGATATCTTTTCTTTGTCAGCTTCTTTGATCTTGATCTGATAAAAGCTTGATTTCTAGTCGAACTGGGAGAAATATTTGCATGTTATTACTTTCTCTAGAAGATAGATTTTATCAAGAATAGGATATGGAAAAGGTTAAGTAATGGCAGTTAATGGTCTATAATTGATAACCATTCTTTGTAATTCCTTGATCTGTAGTTCCATATCATTGTAATCCTACGATGGTATTGAGATCTTTTTCCCAATCTTCATATGTTTTCCTTCGATGAGCTTGATGTCCATCTTAGGCATAGATTTGGACCAAAACTGTTGAGGGTTATCAGAATAGATAGTGGTTCTAATCTTTTCTCCTATAGCTTGAATTTCAATAGGAATTACCAATTTAGGTGTTTGGGTCATTGAGCTTGGGAATTGCTCAGTTGCATAGATAAGGCGAGGAATCTTAAGCCCTTCATTATTTATGGTGAACATGATACTCTTAGTGGTTGATCCATAAGGTGAGTATCTATCAATAAAAGCACCTCCTAGTAGAATATCTACAAGTATCCTATCTAAGGCAAAGAAATCACACTGGAAGATTTTATCTTGGATCTGAAGGGTTTGTTGGTGTTTATATTTATTGCAAATAAAACTATTCTCTTAGACATCTAGGCTTTTATATGCCATGATTTCATCCAATATCTTCCAATCATGGATGATCTATGATTTGGCAAATGAGAGAGAAGCACCTGTGTCCATCTGTGCATCTACAAGTCTGCCATTTATTTCTAGAGTTATAAACTAAGCAAATTTTCCATTTATCAGCTAAGTAAGGTAAGTTGGTTATGGAATTTCTAAGGGAGGATACTAGTACATACCATATTTTGTCTCCCTAGATCCTAAACATGAGATTGCTCAGGGTAGATGACCTCTTCTTCTTCTGTTGCTTCATCTTCTTTGAGGTTAATGCATTCACCTAGACAGTAATCTTGGTATGAGTAGAAAGAACTTTCTACTTCTTCATTCTTTTCTTCTTTTTCTATGGGAAATAGGACATCCCATTGTGGCTCTATTATTGGTGTTGGTATTTTTCTTGGAGGTTCTGTACTGGTGAATTTATTTTTCATCCGAGAGGCACTAGGCTTGAAAGAGCTTTGAAATTGAAAAGGAGGATGTTGAGGCCTTTACAGATTTGGTGGTATCTTGGGCATAGAGGGTTGTTTTCCTCTGGTAGATTCTTGTCTTCTATTGTGTCCTTTGGTCCTTGGCCGAATATCTCATTCTGGGACTTCTTGGTAGTGATGAGACTAGTTACCATGTACTTCATATGGAAGCTGTGAGTAGTCATGATGATAGGGCCATTACATATTAGTGAGTGGTTGCTCTAAATCATCACCTAATGATTCAAGAGAATCAACATCTTTGTCATCTTTGAAGTCTTTGATTGGGAGATCATCTAGGATTTGTTCATAGATGTCATCTTAGAGGTAAAGTTCTTCATCAAAATTGACTATATCCCACCATGTGGCTGCATTGGAGGTGAAAAGGGCTTTAACAATAGGATTCTTAAAATGGCATTGTAGGGAAATATGGCCAAGTTTTTGACAAATGTAGAAAATTGATTGCTTGGAGTGAGGACGTGGATTACATCATTTTTTGAGGAAATAATGAGGAGGAGCATAAGAATGTTTGTGGGGAAAGAGTGGTGCTTAAATGAAAGATGCGAGCGGTGCTTCTTTTATTGCTTGTGATATTGAGAAAATGGCCTACATCCAAAAGGGGCTATTTTAGGGTAAACAAGAGCAATTTGAGATGCTTTGTGCTTAGTAAGATTTTGGATGGTTTTAGTTTTAGAGACTAATTGCATAGCCTATTATTTTTCAAATTTAATAACATCAAAAAGAGATAGATCTTCAATGGTTAGATTTTTGAGATCTATATAATCAATGACTTTATCTATAAGATTATAAGGCAAAGCATGCAAAAATTTTAACTTGATCTCAGAAGATCCAAACCTTTTACTTTCATATGCCAATTCTCTAAATTATTTGGCAAAAGTATCAAATTGTTTAAGATCACAGAGCTCCATTTTGAGAATCCATTTCTTTGATTCTAGTTATCTGTTGCCAACTGGAGGAGCAAACTCATTGATCAATAAATGGTATAATGCAGCTAGAGGATCAAGTTGATTATGAACTCACTTATGTTGTTCATTTTCAGTCATAGAACCCCACCATTGGGTAACAATCCCCCAAAATATTTTTTAAGCAAATATTGAAGTTCCTACTAGATCTAAATGAGCATCGATTGTAATAAATATCATGGAGTTACACTAGGTAGATATCTCATTTAATGGATTTAATAAATCATCTATATTCAGGTACCATGGTTGGAGTTGGACATGGGTCCTTTGCATCGAATAAGTACTGGGATTTTTCTTATGAGGTTTGAAACTAGTACCAAAATTAACCTCATATGTTAGTGCCAGAACTTCTACTTTGAATTTCTGATCTTGCTTGACTAACCAGTCAAGGCTCTCATCTAAAGCTACTAATTTAGTATCAATAGAAGACAACTGATTTTGTAGATTTGTATAGACTTGGTTTGTGTTGTCTTCAAGAATAGTTAATTTATCTTAACTATTTATGATCTATAAAACATCTTTACAAAGGTCATCAAAATTTTTAGAGAGATGAGAATTAAATCTAGATACATAGTTTCTATGCTTGAATTCATTTGATGGTTCTACATATCCTTGAAATGCAGCAAAAAAATATTGAACAAGTCCTTCAGGCTACTTATATATTCCTTTATGTGGAGGCCACCTTCCACCTCTATATAGATTGACCTTATTTTCTATATAGAAATCTAAATTATCTTCTCAGAAGATTCATTAAAGTACAAGGTAACTGATCTTTTGGATCAAGTCCTTGGTTGATCTCTTCATCTTCTATCAATATGTGACCTATTTTGATGGTTATTCTGGAGGAAGAAGAAGAAGTTTTGGAAGGAGAAAAAATAGAAGAATTATTTACAAAAAGAGATCTTGGAAGAATATTGATGGTTTTACCATCAGTCTTATGCACAGTAGCTTGACTTTTCATTTTTGGAGAAACATTTTTTAACCAGTCAAGTTTCCAGTCAAATTGAATTTTGACAGACTCTATATGTCCTTTTTGAAATTGGACAGTTCCACTAAGTCTACGGGCATAAGGTAGATTTTCTAGGATTTTGGGGTGATTTATATTAGTCATGCTATATACAAAAGAAATATTTATAGGAGCATATTTAAATTTTATGAACATTTATAGACCAAAGAGAGAGGTAAATAACCCCCAACAATCCAAAGATCCAAATTTAACTTCTTTACATCCTCTATCACAGACTATGATAGAAAGGTTAGGATAAAACTCAAAACAAATGACTTCATCATTCAGTCGGCCAAGGCTAGATAATTTAAAGGCATGTTTAAAATTGACTTGGCATCTATCACACAAAGCTAGATATATAACAAGTTTTATATTACTAGGAATCAATGGAGTGATATGTATATGAATAGGACCAAAATGGACAAACTTGACATCTTCATGAGATCTGATGTAGTTGATCTCAAGTTCAAGTAATAAAGATAACAAATTTGTTTGGAAATTTCTTTTAGACTTATAACTCAAGCTGAGTTCAATAGATTTGATTCTTGGTTTGAAAAAATACAAATAAGAAGACTTATAAACAAACATAGACTTAAGTAGCTCAGATTTCTTATATACTTTTGAAGCCTTAATAGCCAGAGGTTTATACAGGCTATTTTATTTTTTAAGATTTTATTATGTAATTTCTATATCAGGACATTCAAAAATTTGTTCAAGAATAAAAGGACTAAGTTCATACATTCCTTCTATCTCAAATTCATTTAGTATTTCTATTGTATAAGACATACAGGTTTTACCAAATTCCATTGATAAGATATTAAGGTTCTATAAAGTGAGAAAATTTTGGACAAGGAAACAAAGATGTAGAGTAAAAGGGCCTATGATAAGTAATAATGGCCAGGGACTCAATGAAATAACTCTTCCCAAAGAATTTTTCAAAGCAAGGAAACTTAAAATTCTTACACTAAATCTTATATATGTGAACAATAGATGATTCTTTACTGGCTCTGATACCAATCTTTTTAGGTCAATAGATGATCCTCCTTGATTACAGTATGTCATTACAAATTCTTGCCTTCTTTGTCACACATGGTGCTTATTTGCTAGCATAATAATGTTTGTGCTTAGCCTATGATTATTTTAGTCTCTTATTAATGCTCATCCATGGTGGTAGCATCTCTCCAATGTCACTTATGTCTTGGTTTTGATGTTTGGAACAATTTTGGCATAATAACTATACTCTTAAAGACTTCAAGAATGTATTCCTATAGAATAACCTTACACAAAAAATCTTATTAATCAATGATGTTGGAACTTGTATTTATTTCTTAGAGAATGAACTTTAATTATGGGTAGGTTAGGTTAAATTATAACTTGGGTTGTGTCAAAACTAACTTTTGTTAGGTCAGTCTAACTCTAGGAGGGTTGAAGGCACTCATGAAATCTTGACACTTCTATTTCTAGTATTTGTGAAGCACGACAACTCACTTTATATATTTTTGATATGTGAGTCATATTTTTTAATATTTATGAGAGAAAAAATTATTTATTAGCTCATTTGACTCTTTGACTTTAGTTTTGGTAAAAAAATTCTTTTTAGTAAGTGAAATTCACTAATTTGATTTGGATTTTGTGCTTAGGCACGTCAATTAAGATTTATAATATAATTTGTCTTTCTTAGTGATTTTTATCTTTTGTAAATTTATTTTAATGCCATGAATTAATAGATTAACTAGCCAAAAGTGCTAAATTACTAGGTCATAATTTGACTAGTGTTAGAACTAAACTAGGTTAGTAGTGCATACAGGGTAATACACCATTTGAGTTAGTTGAATCATGTTTTTGGTCAATTAAATCCCCTATGCAGATGATTTTGGTTAATTCAGGTGATGTTTAGGCTTAAAATATGTCATTTTCTATAGATTGAATTGAATTTTGATTTAGACATGGAGGTGGCCAAAATTAGGTGTCTACAGTTTGCCCTTGTTTGAGAAGGCATTGAGAAACACAAGCACATTAACATATTTTCAAAAAATAAAAATCTCATTAATCCAAATGTTTCATGCCCAAAAGAGTGGTTGGTAAGCCTTTTATGCCCCCTCAAGGGAGTAGGTGACAAAAAATAGAGTCATTAAATGTTCCCTCTAAACAAAGAAAATGACATGATTTATATGGTAAAAGGGGTGGGATTAATAAATTTTCCAAAGGTGGTTATAAATAGTAATATCGGTGGAGTCACTAATTTTCCCTAAGGTGGTTATAATAGATAATGAAGGGTGTGACACTATTTTTCCCAAAGAAAGTTATAAGTAGTGGTACAAATGGATGCCCCAATAAGGCAGTTGGATCGATATTGATTTTTGTAAAGGTGGTTATAATCAGCAACCAAACAAAAAACACTGATTCACCCAAAGTTAATTATAATCAAGAAGGGAAAAATAGAAAACATTGATTTTCCTAAAGGCATTTATAACTAGGAATAAAAAGGGAAACACACCAATTTTCCCAAAGGTAGCAATAATTAGGAACACATACATTGGTAAAGGATAAAAACACATTTCTATCCTAAATGTGAGTTTGAAGATGCACATTCAAAAACCTATAATATAGGATAATAAATCATGTTTTGAAATGGGTCTTAGAGGGAGGCCCAAAAATATGGTGCTGACAAAGGATAATAACACATTTTTAACATAAATGTGAGTTCAAAGATGCACATTCAAATAAATATGAGATATAAGCTAAGTAATTATGTTATAAAATGGGTCTCAAATGGAGGCCCAAAATGATAGTGATGACAAATGATAACAACACATTTTTAGCCTAAATGTGAGTTTCAAGATGCATATTCAAAAAAACATGAGAGATAGGATAAATAAACATGTTGTAAAATGGGTCCCAGAGGGAGGTCTAAAAAGATTAGGTTAAGGTTAAGGAGATGTTATTTGTAATTTATCATCTTAGTATGTTTGATGACTCATATGGATGCTTATGCAAAGATGCTTGTCTATATAAACATAGAATAAATCATTTATTGCACTTGTTGATTACTCAGTAATTGAGGCATGGGTGAGGTTTGTTGGCTGGTTTGTGACCATTGGAGAGATGCTACTATTACTAGAATACTTCATGATCATAATTTTGATTTATCTTTTGGTATTATGTGTGATATCTATGAATAACTAAAATGACAACTCATATCTTAAACATGAAAGACCTAACTTAAATGTAATGATAAAAAACCTGGGAATAAGCTATGAATATTCAAATCCTAAGAGTCAATATAACAAATAAATAAAGTATAAGACTAAATACAAAATTTTACAATTTAAGTACATGATATAAATAATCAAGACTTAAGTTTAAATAAAATGTAATAATTTTATGGCAACTAAGAAACAAACAACAAATAAACAAACAAAAATATAAAAATAAATAAATATATAAAGAAACAAAAACACAATAAAACACTATTAAAGACACAATAAAACAAAAATAAAAACACAATAAAACAACAACACGTCAAAAATAAACAAAGTGAACAAAATAATCAAAATAACTCAACAATCCAAATCAAAGAAAAATGTAGTAAGAAAATTAATGTAAACACACAAAAAATGACAAGACACAAATAATGGTTAATCATAATGTTAGTGCAAAAAGAAAATAAATTGTTCATGTATATGTAAAAAAGGTGTTACTCTTGGTGATAGGGTGACCCCTAAGCTAGGTAGTAATCATAGAAGTAAAATAACACAAGAAAAATTGACACAAGGTTACCCATAGGCTATAGGGAAATAATAACATAAAAAAAACAAATAAAAATGATCCCTAGATCATAGGAGACAACAACAAAATGAGATGACAAACAACATGGGGGAAGTAGAAGAAAAGGAAGGGGTAGCTAAGCTGACTCTAGATGCACTAGGCAAATGGATCTTGTCTACATAGCTCTATGGACACAAGATCCATTGTGAAATTTAGGCCAAATGTAGTTCTCTCAAGATATGGGATAGAGAAAAATGGATGATAAGAAAACATGATATATAAGTAGAGAAAAATAATATTGGTCTCATAAAATGGTAAATATATGGGAAAATAGGGGATGTCATTTTACAATCATTATAATTTTGACACAAACAAATCATGTAAGTGCGAGGGAGTATGGTTTAGGATAAAACCACACTAAAGACAAGAGACGAGTATCCAAACATTAAATGGATTTTAATTCATAGTCTATACTACATCTAAGGTTTGGAATGAAAACGATCTCACAAAATGGTGAAAGCATAAGAATGAAGCTGAGTGGTCATTAATGTATCACAGTCGAATACATAGTGCTCACTATATGAACTCATAAAATGATGAGATCACATTATTAAGGATAAGAAGGATGGGGAAACTAAATGATAAGTGGTTACTCATGAAATAGTTAGGGGTCTAAGAATCCTTAAAATAAAGAAGTGGTTGAAAAATAAATGAAGGTGCGACATAGTCTAGGTGTGAACCGTAGGCTGATATAGTTTTCCTAGAAATGGGAGGAAAAAGACCAAGGTGATCTAAAATAAAATTTAACAAAGAAGATGGCCCATCCTAAAAACTTTTAAGGCTTTATATCTTGTTTGGAAATTCTAATCCAATTTCTATGATTTTTTTATTTTTAGGATTTTCTAGATCTTTTACAAATGTTTAGGGGTTTTGAAACTATTTCAAATATTTTTGGAATTTTATAATCATTTCAACTCAATCAATAATTACAAGACAAAGAATAATCCAACTTGTAAAACAAAAAGAGAATCACTTAGGTTTCTCACAAGATGATGAGAACGTTTAACTTGAAAATGCTCATAAAATAATGAGAGCATGGTAAAAGGGTAATTGAGCTGACCTCAATGTAAATTGAGCACTACTTACATAGTCCCATTAGGAACTCAAGTCATTGTTATTTTGCCTACACATAAGTTATTGAAATTAATTATCAACAAGTTTAAGGTAAAAAGGTAAATAACAAGGCAAATGATAATAGTAATGGCAAGGTGATGTGATAATGTATGGTAAAAGTGTTATTCCTAATTTTACCATAGATGGTTATAATTAGGAAATAATGATAAAGGGTTAGTGGTACTAATTTTCCCATAGGTGGTTATTATTTGTAGCATAAGGCGGAACACTAATTTGACCAAAGGCAATTATAATCAATGGCACCTAATCATAACAACAAATGAATGATGAAATTACCAAATCCGCTACTATATTGCTTTCATATATTACCATTTGAACATGTAATCTTGAAACAACTACTAGAAGTTAATATATCATCAACCACTAAACATGCTTGAAGTATAAATGAATCATAACCAAAGCTAAACATGAAGTGGGGTTAGGTAAAAATAAATGGTAGGAAAAATGTTAAGCATAGGGTAGAATGACAAGGGGTATAGTAAAAATAATATGCATAGTGTTGCATAAATTTGATGATCCTTGTAGATAATAATTTAAATATATCAATAATAGAAATGTTTGAGGTGCATTATGTTCATGGATTCATAAATTTCATATCTCTCTTTTGTAGCAAGCATATATACTCCAAAACTGTAGTTGGTAACAACCACATAATTCCCTAACCAGTTTGGTTGGTGTTGACTATTTTATCCACAAGTCAAAATAAGTCAACCCCCTATAATTCGAAACTTGATATAGGGGATTATTATAATATTATAGGGTGTGTCATGGTTCTTTTGATGTCATTTAGTATGTCATTAACCTTGGTCGTGGTCACATTTGGTCTTAAGTCATTATATGTCACGTAGGGGTCATATTTGGGTCATAAATGAAGGTGGTATAGTTTTTATAGGTGTCTAAGTGTTATAAAATTACTTCCAACATCTAATATGTCAGACCCTGATAGTCCTTATTAGTACTAATTGAAAAGCTTGTAGGTGTTAAGTGAATTCAAGAAAATAGTTGAAAGGTGTACAACCTATGGGGGAGAGTGACACATGGTAAAATCTCATGCAGTAACCCTTAAGATTCCTTGACTTCATTTCCACATTTGATCTACTTTGGAATCATAAAAAATGGCTAAAAACAATTATGCTACTCCATCATTCCACTAGACATGCAAAATTGGTCAAGTCTTCTGATGGTATGGCCACTAGGAGAGGTTTTAGTTCAAATGCTCTTGGTGGTGGATAGTAAACTTGGTTTGATTCAAATTCATGGAATATTTAGAAGAATGTTTACCTATGATTTATGAATCATTCTTAAGACATTGACTATCTTGTTGTTCTTATTAATACTCACACCCTAAAAATTTTATTATGTATAAGTTGTCCATAAAATCTAGTTGGTAAAATGGTTTACAAAGGATTTGGACTTATTTATCTTATGTTTCTATGTTTGTTTTCATTATTGTAAGTAATTTTATTAATCAAATATCACAATTTCTAGGTTGATATCACCAAGTGGACCTACAGTCATGTTTGACTAATTTCATAAGGTTTCTTTCTCTACAATGGTTTAAAATAAATTTGAGGTGATATATTTCATGATTGTCAATTATTATTTATCCCCTCTCCTTACAATCTCAATCTCACAAATATCATCCACAAAGTTATAGTAAAGAATGTTTCACATAGTCAGACTGCTCTCCTTGTATTCATTTACAATCATGGTGAATGGGGTGTGAGAAGGTTTGAGAATGTTCATAAAGAATAGGCAAAGATTATTAAGTTGTTTAAAACATTATTGGAGCATAATAAACAAATTCATGTCCTCAAATGACATAGAAAGTATGTAGAAATAAGCTCTCATATGTACATAGGCCTGTAACACCAATGTGCACCTATATGTGCTCTCAAGAGATAATCATATGTCAATGAAGGCATTGCAACTGGTTTAAACTCCATGGTATAAAAGATACATTTAGATGCATTGAGGATTTCTAGTACTTGTTACAAGCCCATACATCATGTATACTACCTACATTCATAGTCACTACCTATATACTATAATTTCCACCTATAGGTGACCCCCCACAGAGAATTGAAAAATGTTGCATAGAGTTTGAACATGATTTTAGAGATTTATTAAGGTCTTGAGAATTTGGAGATATTATGAAAATCATGATTGAAGTCATTGAGATGTAGGTAGGCTTGAGAAGCCATGTTCAATTTGAAGAACTGACCTTTAGGGACAAGTTTCCCTAAAATCTAAAAAATAGAGCCCTATCCACTCTTAGTGTGACTACATAATGATATGACATAGAATATTGATGAAGTTAAATACATTTATATTGTATCCTTCATGAAGGAGTATTAACTTACATAAGGAGAGTGGATGTTTGATACCACAAGTGATGGAAATGAGACTTCCAAATCATGCATTTTTTCACTATAGAAAGGTAGTGTTTTATATAGGACTTTAAATATCTGAGTGACTTATACTCCAAGGAATCATAATAGGGGTATATATGTATGATAAGTGGTCCTATGAGGGAAAATAAGACAATATTATTTCAAAAAACATGAGGAATGAAGTTTCAAGGTATTGACCCATATTATAATCTACAGGTATGTCTTGCCCTTAGAGTGTCCACCTATAACCTGAGTATAGGTACTCACAAATCATAAGTCAAACCTTGGTGAGAAGAAGCATGCAAAACATGGTTATTTATAAATTAAAGTTGATTACAATACTCTAAATGATCCTTTTAATTGTAACATGGAGTTTAAGTTCTGAAATACACCTATAAGACTACCATTTTCCTTTAAAATAGTCAACTATAGAAGACTATGATATGACAGTGGTCTATGAGCCTAACCAATCTTGAGATTGGCCTAACATAAATCTTGGTGTGGGTAAGTGAAGATGTTATATGAAATTATATGACCTAAATAAGGTCTTATTCAATGATATAAGGTCTAATATTCAAATATCACTATAGGTGTCACTTCGTAAGTAAGACAACATAGTCAAAGTTGACTTTAACTAACCATACCAAAGTGAAGGGTGAATAATGAATGTTTTGACAAGGTTTTCATGATCAACATGATTGAAGGTTTTATAAAATGGTGATTCCCATTATTCCTCATGATAATCATAATGGAAAATATGGAAAGAAAGATATTTTAAGAACAATTTATAGTCCATACTCAGAATCTTACACACAGTCAACACTCAAAAGATATGTATTAGGTTTTGTGATGTTTTAAGGTGTTGATGATGAGATAAAAACATAAAAATTTGATTATAATGTCTATATGACCTATTAAATACTCTCATGTACTAAAATCACCTAAGACAGTAGGGTGAGTTCATTTTGTTCTATATAAAATAGAGGACACTCTTGGAGTATTAAATCCTGTAGGTTTAACAAGTAAGGTTAGGAGAATGATTTGAAAGGTATTAAAACCTTTAATGAGGATATGATAAGATGTGTTGAGAATTAATTAACCCAATAAAACCATTAAAATCATAATAATATGCCTAGAAAAGGTGATGAGTAGCCATATGTAGATAGACCTTTTAGGTCTTGACTAGGCCTAGTGCCAAAAAGAGTCCAAATCTCACTATTATAACCAGGTGAACATTGAAATGAATTAAAACATGGTCATGGGGAGGTATAAAGTGTGTTACATCCTTTTTTTGTATAATAAGCCTTAGAGAAGCCATTTATTGGATTTAAACCATCACAAGGTATGTAGAATGAAGAAAAGAGCTTGAGAAGGAAAGTTTGAGAGCTCACAAAAACATGGATGCTTAGCATGGGTGTCTGAGGTGCCAGGATAAATTAAAGAGGGTGTGTAATTTTATCAAAATTTGTACGTTAGAACTTTATGAATAAATATTAAGGGTAAAAAACTCTTAAACCCCTCTTAAACCCTTGTTAAGGACCCAATTAGAAAGATGAAGTAGGAGAGACATCTAAGAGGGATATAATGACTTAGGAGATGATCTAAACTTGTAGAGTATTCTATATGGCTCTTTACCACTAGATTTTATTTCACCCTTCTTGTAGATACAACATGTAATATTGGTTTTCTTGAATGTTTTTAGTGTTTTACAATTACAAAAGAGTTTAAAAAGGTAAAAATTAATTTGGTAGATGGGGTGGGACCTTATAAAAATAATCATGCTCATTAATTACCCCAAATAAGATCACAAGTGCTTCTACTAATACCTTCATCTCAACCAGTCCAAATTGGCATAGTGAACAAGGAAAGACCACCAAGTGAGAAGGTGAAAACTCCAAGTCAGAGGCCTTTTAAGGTCTAATGATGTATATAAGGAAATGAGGGATATTGAAAAGTTTCATACACTCCTTTTTATGTATTTTATTGGAAAACTGAAGACAACTTCATTTCCAAGTGTGAGAGGTGAGTGAAAGAGAAATGATTATGATTGAAGGTAGTAATAACTCAAGTCCAAAACAATGTAAGTGATTAGGAAAAAACCAATGCATGTTTTGGCTTGTTTATAACCACCCCATTCATAGTTAAATCATCTCATTTTTCCCTAGTCTGTTGTGTAACACTGAAACAATGATAAATGATGAAGGTAATTTCTATGCAAGCAAATGAAGAATCCTACACCACACTTTAGGAGTTTCATGCTTTGAAGGACATTTTTCCAAGTATAACTTGTATGGTGTGTTACATATTCCTTTACAATATATATTTAACTCCCTTTATTATCTTAAAAAGTGGTTTAGTGATTCATGGAATTCATTCTTTTCTCTCCTCTCACACATGCTATAAATAGAAGCCATTTTGGCTCTTATAAAAAAATTCCACCCCATGTATGGTGAATCCCTAAAAGATTAATGTTGTATTTTATATTTTAAAAGTAAATGTAATCTATTTTTGAGTTCATTAACTTTTTTTCTAAGTGTGTTAAGAGATGTATAGTGAACAGTTAAGTGATATTAATTTGTCATTGTTTTCTCTCAATCCTTCCATGCTTTATGCAATTTGTTTCAGTCTAGTATGTCATATGAAGTTTTTTCTAGTGTATGTGTCCATTTTTAAGTGTAAAAGTGGCCTTAGTGTCTCCAAATATATTTTTTTCATTTACCTTGGATGGTATTCATGCATATCACTTCCATATTAAAATACTAATTTTAGAGCATTTTAGGACTTTGAACCTAGTATTGTAGGTCTTGTTTATTAGTGAAATGAGTATGATGGTATTGTGTAAATAATTATGATGTATCACCCCCTTATATTAGTTTCATTTTATGCATACTTATATCCCTTTTCCCATAGTCAAATAATTACTGTAGGTGATAAGCACTTCAAGTGTAAAAGTGGCCTTAGTGTCTCCAACTATTTTTTTTTCATTTACCTTGGATAGTATTCATGCATATCACCTGCATATTGAAATACTAATATTAGAGCATTTTAGGACTTTGAATCTAGTATTGTAGGTCTTGTTTCTTAGTAAAATAAGTATGATGGTCTTGTGTAAATAATTATGATGTATCACCCCCTTATATTAGTTTCATTTTATGCATACTTATATCCATTTTCCCATAGTCAAATAGTTAGTGTAGGTGATAAGCACTTCAAGGTACATTTAGGGAGCTAGCCATTAAATCTATAGGTCTACTTATACTATAAGTAAACCCACATACCTATAAGTATTCACATGTTACCCAAATCTAGAGGAGGATTGAAAAACCTCCTATATGTTAAGGTGAAAGTTGGTCTTGATAACATCAGCTATAAATTGGTGTGCTACTTAGCATTTCGTGACTCCATTCAAGGTAAATTTTTTTTTAGAACTTTTTTTCATATATTTTCTCTCATACTTCATGAAGCTTACTATGATGTCATATAGTAGAGTTATCAATCCTATCAATCCACATATTCATCATGAACTTCCTCTTGAAGTTGAATAACCTCAGCCTAATCTACCCTATGAATAACATGAGGATTTTTATAGCCAATAAAGTCAATATCTTAAATAAATAATGGAG
The DNA here is from genome assembly GCA_037957365.1 of Torreya grandis. Lineage (NCBI taxonomy): Eukaryota > Viridiplantae > Streptophyta > Pinopsida > Cupressales > Taxaceae > Torreya > Torreya grandis. The sequence continues at coordinate 143,590 of JARHVA010005158.1, forward strand.
ACAACATGCCTTGCCCACCTTTAATACTAAAAATCCAATCCATCTTGATGCGTATGATTTCATTATCCCTAATGGTATAAAGAGTGTGCTCACATTCAATGGTGAAGGTCATGTCACACCTACTGAAAACATCAAGGATATCTCCAATTTTTATAGTTTTCAAAATGTCACTGAGGATAATATTGTCATTAGAATCCTTATCATGTCCCTTGGAGGGAAATAAATTTATTGGTATAAGAATTTTCCATATGGATGCATCACATCATGAGATGATTTTGGAGTGTTATTAACTTTAAGGTTTAAAGATGAAAGTGACCATACATTTCTCATACATTAGATCAATGTGATCAAAAGAGCCCCTAAAGAAATAATGCATGACTTTAATGAGAGGTTTCAAAAAATTATGTATATATATCCTCCTCCCATGAGACAACCTAATAGCTTCGTGTTCCCTAAATACTTGAGAGCCATTGGTACAAATCTTGCCATCATGCTACAATCCATGGGTGGTTTCACTCTTGTTAATGCATATAAACTTGCCATTAGGGATGATAATGGCCTCATTTAAGCAAGAAGGTTACCTCTTAAGGTGTTTATGCCATTTATACCTAATTTTATTGCTACTACTCTAAACATTTCTCACATTCATAATGCTAATGCCAAGCCTAAGATAACTCCTAATAAATAAGAAGATGATGTTTATTGGAAGGAAAAATTCCTAGCCTTAGAGGCTTAAAATATGAAAGCCAATAAACAACAAGGTGCCTATCAAAATATATATCCCTAAAAAAAAATATGGTCAAAAATATGGATAAGGGAGAGGTCAAGGGAAGCTTAATTTCAACAACCCTACAATTGCAAATAATCCTACTTAAACACCTAATACAAGAATGATGTTATTAGTGCATAACAACTTGGTACAAGGAGAAGATATGAAATAAGGCCAATACATGGTTGATAATTAGGGTTGATAAAAATATGTAATTATTAAAGGAGGAGTCACTCCTCTCTTATCAACTGAATATGAAGTCTTAATGCAAGTAGGTGAAGGTTGGTAGCCTCATGGAGAAAGCTTCACCAACTTCCTAGCTGAGGACACTTTTGTGCTCAATCAAGGAAATTATTTTGAATACAACACTATATTCAAGAGGAAGGCTTGAGGAGGTGATACTAAGGTGCCTACAATTTTAACTAATCCTCTTACAAAGCAACAAGGCATGACTTCAAGCATGGCAGTCCCAAACATTCTTGCATCTCTTCCAAATCAAAATATGGTAAGGTCTGCTCAAAGTGCTTGAATTACTCAAGTTATAACAAATTATTTACCTCTAAGGACTCAAGATAATGTAATAATTTCTAATCTAAACATAGTAGATTTATTGAATAATGTTATGTCATCCATTTCCTTTTAGGATGTCCTCCATATGCCTGACCAAAAGGAGCTCCTACAAAAATAGCTATCCAATATCGATACTAGTCCTTCACTTCCAAAAAATAGTCATGGTTATATATATCTTAAAAATTATCCTAACAACATTGTGGAACCATCTACTAATGATGAGAAGTCTCCACTTTTCTACTTGCTCTCATTGTGGGTAATAAACTAGCATATAATTTCATAGTAGATAGTGGTGCCTCTACATCAGTCATGCCCAAAGTTGTAGCTGATAAGTTAGGCCTAAAATATGAAACACATAATAGAGGAGTGATTCAACTATATGGTACACCTGATAAGACAATAGGGTTGATCAAAAATTTGAAGGTTTTCTTCCATGACTATCCCAATTTTCCCATTCTTCAAGACACTGTTGTTGTTAAACTTCTTGATCATTTTCCAATCTCACTTTTAATAGATTTTATAGCTAATATAGGTGGATACCTCTTAGCTATCTGGTCCTTCTTTGACTTTAGGACAATATATGAAACCAAGGTGACCATTAGGACCCATCCATTTGTAAGATTCCATGTTGAGACATGTTGAGGCAAGTTCAAACTTGAATTGTGTAATCTATGAGAAGGAAGAGTCTAATGTGGTTGATGGTGCTTATAAACTTGAAGGCATAGCTAGCTTGTTTCTAGATGAGTATGGTGTAGATGCTTGGGAACATAATCCTTATTCATACTTTGAGCAAACTTACCTTGGCACCTATATCATCCATGGAAAACCATTTGAGCAAGCTGAGGTAAGTGTTGAGCATTCTTATTCATAAGTTTTCAAAGTTAATTATATGTTTCATGAACATGATGATGATAGATTAAAAGATATAATTGATCAATATGGTGAGAAGAACAATAGGATTCTTCCTATAATTGATGAATCTGCCCTTGATGATGAAACTCATGAGGAAGAGGAGTATGACTTATAGAAAACTTTTAATGCCATATGTCAAGAGTTTGACCAGTTAAGTAATGTTATTCCCCTTTATAATAATTTTACTTTTTATGTGTTTACTAATGAGTCTAACAAACATATTTTTGAGTGTTCCATCAAGCATGAAAGTGTATGTCAATCTATTGTCCAGGAGTTTGTAGTCAAAGAGGAATTTTATGAGTCCAAGATAGATTTTATTGTGCTTAAAGAGTAGTCAAGAGATCCATCTAAAATAAATACACAATCAAAAATATTTTAACATGATGAAAATGGACTAGATGATCATACACATCAAGTACATCAGGCCCAAGAGGATGGAAGGATTGAAACAAATATCATCACTCCTATTCTACAATTTGAGAAGTTCATATCAGATATGACATAGATCAAGAGGAATTATATCTCCAATCAAGGATATTAGAGAATAGTAAATATCATTTATAAAGGCTCCAAATAGTCCACTTGTAGATATGAGGATAACCAAACATGGTAAGCTTCTTGACCATCTACACATTCAAGTGGTTGATGATGAACATGCTTCACATGCTAGATTCCCTTCATGGAGTGATAAAGATGCAAGAGGAACCATATTTGACCCTAGTTGAAATATGGGAATATGTTTTTCACCTCAAGATTGAGATTTTAAAAATAGTAGATTAGGTTTGTGTGTCTTTCTTTCAATTTTGTTGTGTTTCATAAATGTTCTAGTTAAATAAATATTTATTTTCCTTTAGTGTGTCTCATTTTGTGTGTCTTTACTTTGTGTTTAGTGTGTATTCAAGTAAAAATTATTTTAAAATTGGTTTATATTTTAATCTATGGCCCAATGGATAGGATTAGGCTACTGGTCTTCATAAAGCAAGCATACCACCTTGAGAAAATTGCCAAGAATCTTGACTATTTTGGTAAAAAGTTAAAATAAGTCAACCCCATATAGTACAAAACTTGATATATGCATATGTTATAATTTTATAGGGTGTGTCGTTGTTCTCTTAGTGTCATTTAGTATGTCATTAACCTTGGTCATGGTCATATTTGGTTCTAAGTCATTATATGTAACTTACGAGTCATATTTGGATCATAAATGAAGGTGGTATAGTTTTTCAAGGTGTCTAAGTGTTATAAAATTCCTTAAAAATTCTAATATGTCATACCCTATCAGTACTTGTTAGTAATAATTAAAAATCTTGTAGTTGTTAATTGAAATCAGGAAAATAGTTGAAATGAAGGTAGTTTTGGAAGTTGTATGGCCTATAGGGGGAGTGGCACATAGGAAAATATCATGAATTGAAAATTTAGCTTCCCTCAAATCATTTACAAAGTTTATATTTTTTTATAATAATAAAAAATTGATGAAAATGGTTATGCTTCTCCATTGCTCCACTAGACATGCAAAATTGGTCAACAAGTCTTCTGATGGTACAACTAGTAGGAGAGGTTTCAAGTCAAATTATCTTGTTTGTGGATAATAAACTTGGTCTGATTCACATTCATTTAAAGTTTTTTAATAATCATTTTATATCCTTTATTAATCATTCTTAAGAAGTTGGTTGTCTTGTTTTGCTTGCTAATCCCCACACCCTTTAGGTTTTGCTTCTATATAAGCTTGCCTATACAATCCAATTGGTGCAATGGTTTCTATAAGATATGGAATTATTTTTATCATGGTTTATATATATTTTAAGTTATTTTATAAATTAAATAGATCAAGTTGTATGTTCATATCACCAAGTGGACTTGTAGTTAGGTTTCATCAATTACAAACGTTTTTATTCTCTATAATGATTTAAAATAAATGTGAGATAATATATTTAATTATTTTTAAGTCTTATTGATCTCATATACTTCAAATATAAATCTAAAAACTATCATACCTAAATTTCTAGTCAATAATGTTTCACACAATTAGACTACTTTACTTGTATTCATTTACAATCATGGTGAATGTCATGTGAGAAGGTTTTAAAATGTTTGTGGCAAATAGGTAAAGAGTCTTAAGTTATTAAACACCTTATTGGAGAATAATAAAGCAAGATAATCCCTCAAATGGCATATATAACATGTGAAAACAAGCTCTCATATATACACATGCCTGCAACACTAATGTGCACCTACATGTGCCCTTAAGAGATAATCAAATGGAAATGAAGGCATTGTGACTATTTTAAAATCCTTCATGGATGAAAACATCTATTTAGATACATTCAAAAAGTATAATACTAGTTATAAGCCCATACATCATGCATATTTTCCATATTCATAAGCATTACCTATATACCAAAATGTCCACCTATAGGTTCCCCCCACAGAGAATTTAAAAGTGTTGCATAGAGTTTTAACATGATTTAAGATATTATTTAAGTTCATGATAAGTTAGAGGTAGAATTAAAAACATGATTATGGTCATTGAGAGGAAGGCAGACTTGAGAATCCATGCTCAAGTTGAAGAACTAAGCTTTAGGGACAAGTTTCCCTAAAAACCCCAAAATAGAGCCCTAACCACTTTTGGTGTCACTACATAATGATGTGACATAGAATATTGATGAAGTTAAATATTTCCATCTTTTATCCTTCATGAAGTTTTATTATATTTCAAAAGGAAAGTGGGTATTTTATCCCACAAGTGATGAAAAAGAGACTTCCAAATCATGTATTTGTTCATTATAGAAAGACTGTGTTTTTTATAGGACCTTAAAAGTTTGAGTGACGTACAATACAAAGAAGCATAATATGGGTATATATGTATGACAAGTTTTATTATGAGGGTAACGAAGACACCATTAAAATCTACAGGTATGCCTTGCCCTCAAAGTGTCTACCTACAACCTAATTGTAAGTGCTCACAAATCATAAGTTAAACCTTGGTGAGAAAGATCATGAAAAACATGGATATATATTAATTATATTTTATTTAAATACACAAAAGGATCCTTTTAATATTAACATGGATTTTAAGGGTTGAAATACACCTATAGGACTGTCATTATGCTCTAAAATAGTCAACTATAGTTAATTGTGGCATGACAGTGGTTTATGAGCCAAACCAATCTTGAGGTTGACCTAACCTAAGTAATGGTGTGAGAAAGTGAATATTTTATATGAATATATAGGACCTAAATAAGGTATTTTTTAATGATACATGGTCTAATATTTAATGTGAACTTTTAGGTGTCACTTTGTAAGCAAGATAACAGAGTTAGAGTTGACTGTAACTAACCATACCAAAGTGAAGGGTGAACAATGAATGTTTTGAAAATGGTTTGATGATCAGAATGATTGAATGGGTTTCAAAATGGTGATTCACATTCTAACTCATGTTAATAATAATGTAAAATATTGAAAGAAAGAGATTTCAAAAATAGTCTACAGTCCATACTCAGAATCTTTCATTAGGTTCTGTTATGTTTGAAGGTGTTGTTGATGAGATAAAATAGTAAAAATTTAATTAGAATATCTCCATGACCTATTAAATCATCTCAGATATCTAAATCACTTGAGTGATAGGCAGAGTTCCCTTTGTTCTATCTCAAATACAAGGCTCTCCCAGAGTGTTAAAACCTACAAGTTTAACAAGTATGGTTAGGAGAATGATTTGGAAGTTATTTAAACATTTCAAGAGGATGTGATAATATGTTTTTATAATTAATTAACCTAATAAAATCATTAAATTCATAACAAGATGATCAAAAGAAGTGGTGATTAGCCACATGCAAACATACCTTTTAGGTCTTGACTAGGCCTAGTGCCTAAAAGAGTCCAAATATCACTTATAGAACTAGGTAAGAACTGAAAGGAATTTGAACATGTTCATGGGGAGGTATAAGTTGTGTTACATCCTTTGGATTGTATAAGAAGCCTCAGAGAATCCATTTATTGCCTTTAAACCATCATAGGGTATGTAGAATGAAGAAAGGAGCTCAAGGAGGTAAGTTTGAGAGCTTGGAACAACATGGATTATTAGCATGGGATTATGATGTGCTGGGATAAGTTGAAGAGGGTCACAAACTTGAATCTTGTGGAAATTTTTCAAAATTTGGATATTAAACCTTTATGAATAAATGCTAAGGGTCAAGAACTCTTAAAACCCTCTTAAACTCTTGCTAAGGACCCAAATAATGACTTGGAAGATGATTAGAGATTATAGAGGATTCTATAGGTCTCTTTCCCATCAAATTTTATCCCACCCTACTTGTATAGACAGGGTGTAATATTGGTTTTATTGAGAGTTTTTAGTTTTTTACAAGTATAAAAAAGTTTAAAAAGGGGAAAATTAATTTGTTACATAGGATGGGACCTAATACAACTGATCATGTTCATTTATTTACTAGAGATAAGCTCAAAAATGCCTCTACTAACACCTTCATCTCAGCTAGTCAAAACTAGCATAGTGAACAAGGAATGACCACCAAGTAAGATAGTGAAAAATCCAAGTGGGACGCCTTTTAAGGTTTGATTATGTATATAATGGAATGAGGGATCTTGAAAAGTGTCATACACTCCTCTATATGGATTGGATTATAAAACTAAAGACAAATTTGTTGCCAAGTGTGAGAGGTGACTGAAAGAAGGGTGAATATGACTGAAGATAGTGATAACTCATTTCCAAAAATATGTCAATGATTAGGGAAAAAATAATGTATGTTATGGATTGTTTATAACACCCCCATTCATAGTGAAATCATATCATTTTTCCCTATCTTATTGTGTAACACTCAAATAAGGATAAATGATGAAGACAATTTTTATGCAAGCAAATGAAGAGTCATACACCACATTTCAAGAGTTTCATGCTTTGAAGGACATTTGTCCAAGTAGACCTTGTATGGTGTGTTACATATTATTTTCTCGTATATATTTAATTCCCTTTCTTATCTTAACAAGTGGTTTAGTGACTCATGGAATTCATTCTTTTCTCTCCTCTTGCACATGTTATACTTAGAATCCATTTTGGCTCTTATAAAAAAATTCCACTACATTTATGGTGAATCCTTTATAGATTGATGTTGTATTTTGAATTTGAAAATAAAATTAAATATGTTTTTGAGTTCATGAACATTTTTCTAAGTGTGTGAAGAGATGTATAGTGAATGGTTAAGTAATATTAATTTATCATTGCTTTCTCTCAATCCTTTCATGTTTGATGCAATTTGTTTCACCCTAGTAGGTCATATGAAGTTTTTTTGAGTGAATGGGTATATTTTCAAGTGTAAAGGTGGCCTTAGTGTCTCTAACTAATTATTGGTGCATTTAATTTAGATAGTATTCATGCATATCACTTCCATATTGAATTACTAATTTTAGAGCATTCTAGGACTTTGAAGCTAATATTATAGGTATTGTTTCTTAGTGAAAGAAGTATGATGGTCTTGTGGAAATAATTATGATGTATCACCCCCTTAGATTAGTTTCATTTCATGTATACTTCTATGCCTTTTCCCACAATAAAATAGCTAGTGTAGGTGATAAGCACCTCAACGTACATTCACAAAGCTAGCCATTAAACCTAGAGGTCTACTTTTACTATAGTTAAACCCATACACCTAAAAGTATTCACATGTTGCCGAAATATGGAGGAGGCCTAAAAAACCTCTTATATGGTGTAATTATAGACACTTGAAATCTTCACAATGACAATTTTTTTATGTCATCTTGACTTATGGACCCCACCTAACCTATTATCACTTGTTTATAACCTCACTATGCCAGAACACCTAAATCATGACCTTTTGTTCATAGTCTTTTCACCATCACCGATTAAGGAAACTTTTGATGGTTAGCCTAATCAGTGATGGTTGTGGTCATAAAAATTGCCTAAGTCTTTAAATCAGTGCCATCTTTATCCATGATAAACATCATCCAAAATTAAATCTTGCTTTAATATTAACTTTTAAAACTAAATGAAAACATGCAACTTGACCCCTTCCCAACTTACCAAATTTACCTCAAGATTTTTGCTCCTTAGTAGTTTTGTGCTATAAATACAATGCTCTAGGGAGAGTTATGGATCTCTAAATTTATGCATCTGGGTTTTCTTGTTTTATTTATGAAAGCATCTAGCATTCCAAAGCTCTGTCTACATGATTCTCAAAGGCTGAAGTATTGTTACACTAATCAAATCTCTTCAAATATTAAATCTTAAACATAACAAAGGTATTTTACTTTATTTTAGTCTTTTATGTTCTTTATTTTCTCTTGATTAGTCAACATGAGTCTTTTTCACCACTCTAGATACCCACATAATACCCTCTATCTATTAGATACTCCTTCAACATCAAATACTCCTCCATCAAGAATTCTTTAACAGGTAACCGTAGTTAGTTACTCTAACTATTGATGGTTATAGAAACTACCATTAGATACCCAACCATCACTAGTTAGGACAACCACCAATGGTCACCCTGACCACCAATGGTCAATGTCACCTTGAAACAACCGATTTTTATTTTGACCTTATTTACACCCCACCACACGTCTTTTAACCTTTTGACCTATAGAAAACCTCTATTATGACCTCTCTAGACTTGACCATAGTTTATCTTTTGCATGTTGATGACTTAATTGAGATGAGCACATGAAATTAAAATCATTTTTTATCTTCCTATCATACCACAACCCTTGCTCATTGAACAAAGTGACATTGCATTTGAATGATCCCTTTGTGCTATGGTTTTCTTACCTAATCGAGAAGATGTGGATGAATAAATAGCTGTAATCTAGGGAGATATTTATATAGATGCAAAATTCTAGAATGATTACAATGATCACATTAATCTTGTTATAGAATAAGATATTGTTGATAGACATCATTTCCATATATATCTTTTATAATTCCTTGTTTAGTTATAAAATTGAATTTCAAACATGCGCTCACATCCATTTAAGGAAGCATCTTTCTTTCTTGGGACTGGTGTCTCACCAGGCAGTGCATTTATCCTTTTATTAATCTATTTTTGTAAAGTGTGATTTTTATGTCATCCTTCCCTAGCCAAAGAAGGAGTTCTCACTTTGTGTGGTCATCAATGAGCATAACATTTACCAAGTACATACCCTTTATCCCCTTTTCTCTCACTTCTCCTTTACAAATAAAAATCAAGAAAAAGTAGGAAACATTTTGGCATGCCCGATGGGACCCATTAAGGGTTAATAATTCTATTTATTTCATATAGTTTCATTACTAAATCTCATATTATTCTATTTCTACAAATATTTATATTTCAAAAGAAAAAAGTGCAAACTTCATTCTAGGGATGGGTTGTATTTTCATCCTGCATTCATTGCATTGTTCCTTGTTTACATGAAAGAACACCAAAAATTTATCTTACCTAGGATAATTAACTTCATTATGAATAAATCATAGGGCACATATATTACAATACCAAATCACTACACTAAATAACACATCAAAATATACCTGAGAGAAGTCCCATTGTGATTTCATTAGCCTTTAGATCACCTTACCCTACTTAGCAATCCCACTTGGATTTCACCACCAAGGGGAGTACCAAATCCATTTTATGGTAGAGTATAAACTCTAGAAAAATTGTATCTATTATCTAAGCAACCTAGCTCAGCTTTAGGTTCATGAAGTACACAGAGCAAGCCCCGAGTACTAGGCCACCTACCTAGTCTTGTATATATTCTTTAAGAACAAAATATTATCCCGAAACCATCATTAGATAAAAAAACTTTATTACCTAAATCATAAGCTAATTTTTCCTTTTATACTCTTTAAGGCATAAGCCAAAAGTGATTTAAAATAAATCCTAGGATTAATTATAATTTTAGTGTGTGCTTAGGGATTTTCTTTGATTGTTCATTATCTGAGGTGAAAGGTTCATTATCCACTTCCAGATTTTTCATATGGTTTTGACCAGACAAAAAGTGAAAAATTAAAATAACCAACCTCTTATTTCATCTTCATCCATGGATTATACCTCAGATTTGGATAAATCTCCCCATGGTTTACCTCACCATTATCCTCCACCACCATCTCCTTATATAATCCCAACTGTATCTGAAGGAGATCTAGACTTCTCCTCCTTTCTAAACAATAATCCAATTTCCTTGCAACATTACCTCAAAAACCTACCTCATCATACCCCCTTACTTTGGTTCCTTCTTCTGAGCATTCTTTTAGTATGCCATCCCACCTTATGGTAGGAACCACTTCAACCCAACCATTAACTCAAACCTCTTCCAATGTCCCATCTACTCAGACCCAAACCAACCTTTCACTACACAACCAAACACCATAAGTTACACCCCATGAGGGTTCAATCTTACCATTAATTACCTATGCCCCATCTACTATGGCATTATCTTCCATTTTGACTTCCATCTTCCCTTTAGTTGTAACTAGTCCAACCACGGTTCCACTTCAAAGCCTAGTGCTCTCCATACCTCAAAACCTTCCTCCTATTAGTATTATAGTAATCACCCAACCTCAACCTTCCCAACTTCCTCCACATATTTTCCTTAGAAAGTGCCTCTAACAACTTACCAATATGTCCCTAGACCATAAGAGTACATACCAACCACCACCCAACCTTTTATACCAAGTAGTTCTTATGTGCCACCTTCTCAACCTCTTGGCACCACCTATCAGTATGTGGCCTCATCAGTCTTATCTACTACCTATGCGTACATTGCCATGAACCAACATCAATGAAATGTAGCTCTTAATTATGTGGTGTTTCAACCCCAACCCAACCTAATCAAAATGTGCATGGATAAAATGACTAGTTTGGAGTCATCTATCTCTGCTTCAAAAAATATTTTGTCTTACGACCAAATTTTTAATGAGCCTATCCACCCCTCTATACCTATACATTTTTATCCTTCTTAATGGGAATTGCCTAAATTTTTTAAATTCCAAGGTAAAGAGTACCCTCACCAATACTTAAGAGCATTCTAACATGCATGTTACTTGATCACTTATGATGGCACTCTTCTCCTCTGAACCTTTCCCATGTCATTATCTAGGGCTACCCTTAATTGGTATAGTTCTCTTCCCACTCATTATATCTTTTCTTTCTCTCAATAGGCACAAAAATATTTGGAACACTTTTCTGTAAACATATCTACAAGGGTTTCCATTATATACCTATACTCCATCAAATAGTTTTAATATGATTCCATTGTTGATTTCATTGCTAGATGGAGAGGTCTCATTAATCAACTCACTTTTACATTACCCCAAACTGAATTAATCAAATTATTTTCCCAGTGGTGTTTTAAACACATTGCTCAAACTCTCCAAGTCCAAACCTTTAGGACCTTTGATGAATCTTTTACTATGGCCCATAAATTGGAAAAGCATGCTATTGATGAAAGGAAGTTAAAGCTTCTAAATAAGAATTCTATTTTCAAATCCACTGAGTCATCCTCTACCTAAACCATGAACCCAACCAATTATAAAGTGAAAGAATCATCCCATTCAATCATTTTTAAAACCATACCTTCTCCACCCATCAACCAAACACCTCTAATCAAAAAGCCTTCCAATCACCAAAACCATACTCAAAAATAGGTTCCTTCAAAACCATTTACCCTGATTGGGGAATATTATGTATCGATGTTGGAAAAACTACTCAAAGCCAATCTAATCCAACTTCCACCCATCAAGCCCCTTTAATAATTTGATACTTCTCATCCCCTTCCTAGGTGGTACAATGAGAATTATCATTATGACTATCATCAGGTTATGGACATGATATTGATAGATGCAATAATTTTAAAAGCATTGTCTACGACATAATTGGTAAAGGGGACCTTGTGTTTGACAACCCAAATTCTCCTTCAAACTAATCCCTTGATCTTTACTAAAAACCATTTCCAAACCATTAACCTTCAACCCAAAACCATGAAAACCAACCCAAATCCTCCAATTCACATGAGGCACATGTAATCAATGTCATCAGTAATGTGCCCATTGATGAAAAAGTTATTACCTCTATCACCCAAATTAAGGAAAACCACCTACCACTAGTCCCTTAAAATTCCCAAATGAAGCAAGTAACTATCCCTTCCACTTCTTTGGATGAAACCATGGTTTTACCCACCCATCCTATGGTGGAAAAACCCAAGGAGATGGTCACTCCATTGACCATTTCATTCTTTCCTCTAATCCAACTCAAAAAACCACTTATTCCTTTAGATAATGGAATTGAGGAGGAAGCTAAACCAACCCTTCCACCTAAAACCATTATCCTTACTATAGCAATTGTATAATCATCCCTATCTTCCTTGAAATCCATTTTCCAAGAGACAATACCCCTATCTACCCAACCATTACCTTTGGAACCTTCCACCATGGATAACAACACTGAAATTGCTCCATATTCATTCCTAAATCATTCACACTTTAAATCTAATGATCAGGGAATAATTAATATTTATAAACCCTTCTCCCAGCTAGTTCAAATTTTGGAGTTCACCTCCCACCATAAATTTGATAGATGCACCTTTTAGCATTAGCTTGGACTCCCATATAGAAATATGACTGAACCTTCTACTTCACTAGAATACACTCTCGATCTTATTGTTATAACTCTACCAAATAATCCTAAAGTTACAAAGGAACCACTTCAATTACCCCTATCTAAAATTAGTTAATCACCCTATGCTTCTTTTACCAAGCTAATTAAGACCTTGGGTATCCCTTCCATGCCAAATCTTACTCACCCTCCTTTGAGATTATATCTAACCACACCAATCCAACTAAAACCTAATCTGATTAAGCCCATTAAGAAGGAAGGATTACCTAGACCTCAACATGGAGGAAGAACCATACCAACTCCTTCACCTTTACCTTCTATTTTAGGACCACATCCTTCCACCATTCCCATAACCTACTCTTCCTCCAAAGAACCATCTCCCCTTTCTCTAGCTATAACAAGCCCATCTCCTAGTTCATCATCATTCCTCACCAACCTTTCCCCATCCACCTTCCCATCTATTAAAACATCATCATATAGACCCCCAATTCTAAAACCAATTATAACCAAGACAATTCATTCTAAACCTCAAACGAGGCTTACTCCACCAACCATACCTCATGTTAAAAATCCCTTACCCAACAAGGAACCTAACCAAAAACCCAAACTCCACCATCTCCAAAATCCTTATCAGAGTCTTATATAGCTATATTACAAATGCTCCTATAATATTCTATAATTAAATTATCCCCTGTCAAGAATTTTTACCCCACCCAAAAGCTAACTTGGTTCAATCATAATCTAATTTTCCTTTACAATAGAAACCTTGGGCATGATACAGAGAACTATAAAGCTCTATAAACTAGCATTCATGGCCTTTTAGAGAAGGACCATCTATTGGATGAAGCTTATTTAATCCCTTTACCTCCTATACTACCTATTTAATCCTCCTACCAATCATCTACTTCTCTACTCCCACCAAGGAGTGAAATAGAGGATTTGAAGCATGTAACTTCTCCCCTTATCCATACTATTTATATGGAAACAAAAGGACAAGGGTAATGTAGTCCAATAAAATGAAAAAGTTAAAGCCAAGGCCACCATTCCATGGTCTTACCCTTTAAATCCTCAACCAACCAACCAAACCCAAAAGGCTACACCTTCACCTTCACAACCATCCAAGCCTAAGGTCTCCATTTTGGGAACCCCATCATCTTTCAATGCACCTTCATTCATCTAATGCCTGGTCAGAAAACAACTCCACCAAAAACCTATCAAAATGATTTTTATGACTTTTTTAGCACCTCACCTCAACATCATGAAGATTGAATTGATGTAATGCATTCCATAGAGGTTTAACTAGATGATCCCTAACCTATTGCATATTTGATTGGAGCTAACCAACACGTTACCAATGTCACCTTTCAAGAGTCTGAAATCGCACCATATCATAGTAAATATCTTGATCCCCCTCATTTTATCATAGCATTAATCAATCATACACATGTCAAAAGGGTCATGAATGATGGGGGAGTGAGTATTAATATCATCTCCTCCCATGTATATGATAGACTTAAACTACCTAAAAACATCATGTCAAAAATATTGATAGTTCTATAATCATTCAATGATACCTTGGCCACTACATTGGGGATAGTTATTCTCCACATTCATTTGTAGCCTCAAACCATTCATAAACTATTTTACATTATATAGGGTGAATTTAAATGTAATGTGTTACTTGGTCACCCCTAGATCCACACTATAACATGCATCTTTTCCACCCTTCACTAATGCATCAAGTTTGAACATGAGGGATAAGTCATTACAATCAAAGTTGATCCAAGTCCCTTTACTTCTTGTAATATTATGTATCAGCCCAGTGATGTTCTTATTCCACCTTCACCCTCTTCAAATCCAACCACTAGCCAAACCACCATCTCAAACTAACACACCAACACTTATATTTTTGAAAATGGTAAAGCATCCAATAGTTCAAGTATTCCTTCATCACAAATCCCAGTCGAGCACCCCTTATAATCCATGTTGTAATGACTTACACCTGGGGAATATAGAATTTTAGGTTTACATTCTTTTCCCTCTCCACATGAATTTTGGAACATTTAGAATGATCCATCTTATGATCCCAATATTGGTATCCTTATCCCCTTTGGCCTTCCCAATAATAGAACATATTTTATCTATGGGGAGCTTGATAAATCACTTCTTACTCCCACCACCATGCCTTGTATTCAACGACTCACTTCCAACTTTTCTTATCTTAGTAACTTGACCTTTACCCAAATATACCTTCATTAATGCACTTGGAAGGAATTTGGGTTTGGCCTCAATGAACAAGGACCCCATGAACTTCGTATCATCAAAAGTCAAAAACCTTGTAAGTTCTTTGGGCTAGGGTATGTTCCCTAAGAAGAGCCCATACCAACCTCACCAATCTCACCTCTCCCATTTGGAGAACCACCAACCTTACCAACTCCCCCACTCCAATTTTGGGAAAAACCAACCTCACCTCTCCCATTCGAGGAACTTATACCCTTATCAACCTCACATTTGTAATTTGAAGAACCTCTACCCTCACCTACTTCATTTAAAGATAGTGACATCATCCTACCTAACATTTGTTTTTATAAACACCATTAGTTTAGGTCGCATAACTTATCAATGGGAAAAAAACATTCCTCTCATCCTCCCAAAAATGATCACACATGATTCTCCCACCATTAACACCATCTAATGTGAAGATGACAAATCTATTATTACCTATCTAGGTGTGGAGAATTCTTCTCTTAAAAAGTCCTACTTCCTAAAAACTAAATAATGGTAAATGAATCAACAACATACATTAATTTGGGTACTTAGGAGAACCCTCATATTATCAAGATTAGCCAATCCTTAACTCTTGAAGAACAAAGAAACTATACAACCTTCCTTCTTGACAATAACATAGAATTTGCTTAGTCTTATCAGGATATTCTTGGTATTGACCCATCCATTTCCCTTCATAACATTGTCACCCATCCTGAAGTTAATCTAGTCTTGCAAAAACTTCATCGTATCCATCCCCAAATATCTATTCTTATCAAAGAATCACTTCAACACCTTCTATCTGTTAATTTCATTTAACCTACTAACAATACACAATGGGTCTTTAACATTATTCCTATCACCAAACCCACTTGGGGACTCTACCTTTGTCTATATTTTTGGGATCTTAACCTTGCATGCCCTAAAGATGACTTTCCTTTACCTAGCATTGACCAACTTGTTGATCTTACCATTAGCTATGAAATGTTATCTATCATGGATGGATTTTTAAGATATAACCAAATATTGACTACCCCTCAAGATCAACATAAGACATCTTTTATTACCCCATGGGGAAATTTCTATTATCATGTCATGCCTTTATGCTTAAAGAATGTAGGAGCCACATATCAGTGAGCCATGACTTACATTATTCATGACCTCATTGATATAATAGTCAAAGACTATGTTGATGATTTGTTCAAAAAATTAAAATATCACCAAGATCACCTCATCATTTTAACCATCATCTTCTAAAGAATTATCCATTATCATGTCAGGATCAACCTAAAGAAATGCATATTTGAGGTCTTATTAGGAAAGCTTCTCAACTTCATTATTTCCCTCTATGGAATATAAATAGACCCCCAAAAAGTCTAATCCATTATATAAATGCCTCCTTCTACTAACATTAAAAAAACTTTATATCTTACAATGCAAACTTCACTCAATTTATCATTTTATCTCCCAGTTATTCAATCGTTGTCAACCCTTTCACAACCTCCTAAAGAAATTTAACTCCTTTAAATAGACCAAGGAATATTAACAAGCCTTTGATCTAGTCAAAAAGTATCTTCTTTCTCCACATGTCCTTATTCCCCCAAAGGAAGATCAACCCTTTTATTTATACATATATACCACTAATCATTCCTTGAGAACCATTCTTTCTCATCATAATGACCAACATAAGGAAAAGGTATTTAATACATCAGTCACAACCTCATCTATGAAACCTAATACACCCATTCAAAAAAACTTTGCATTGTCTTAGTTTTTTTTACCTCTAAACTTTGTCAGTATCTTCTTTACCATAATACTTATGTCCTTACCAACACCATCCCCCTCAAGTATATGCACTCTAAGCCATATCATAGCCAACATATGCATAAGTGGCTCATGATTTTAGATAAGTTAAATCTTGAGTTTCTTCTACAAAATATCATTAAAAGATAGGTCACTGTAGACCAATTAGCTAAAGCCCCTCTCCTTGATAATCAAACTGCTCTTTTTTCCTTTCCATGTGAGTCTATAGATACTCTTTCTTTAGAAGAATCCACCTATCAAATGAATATGTATTTTAATAGTTAAAAATGTCAAAATGGTGGGGGTATTGGCATAGTACTCATTCCCATTAATATTTGACCTCTTCCTCTTTCTTTCTAACTCAATTTTGACTACACCAATAATAGAGCTGAATATGAGGCCTTGATCATAGGTTTCCAAACTGACCTAGCTTTTAGAATCAAAACCATACACATCTTTGAAGATTATCAACTTATTACAAACTAATTCATAGGAGCCTATCAATTTAAAAATGATGTTCTTATGAAATACAAATAACTTATTGACAAATTATTATCATCATTTAACCATTATACCATCCAATAAGTCCCTCACTCTATAACCAAATTTATAGACACAATGGCTTCCCTTGTGTCCCAAATTCCATTCCAACCCTCTGAATCTAAACTATTTGTCACCATACACCACTTTTTCACTCCATCTTACCTCAATCTTGATATTCCTACCATTTTCCAAGTAGAAACATCACATTTAGACATTTGGTATGACCAAATATTTGACTACCTTAATGTTGGTGTCCTTCTACCTGATCTTTCAAGAAACGCTCATAGAGATTTCACTCAAAACACCTCTCACTACTTAATACTAGGGGACATTATTTACAAATGAGTCTTTTATTGTCTCCTTCTTTAATACTTTCATAATAATGAAGACTGTCATGCCATTAAGGAAGCACATGATGGCATCTTTGGAGGACACTTCAGTGTTTTGGCTATTGCAAAACATATTTTTTGCCTAGGCTAATATTGGCCTACACTTAATTAGTATTATTATGACTATGCCAAGAAATGTGCTAAATGTCAAACACATGCTAACCTCCATCATGCACCACCTCATGGTCTTCAGGTATCAATATATTATTGGCCCTTGTTGGAATGGGGTCTTGATCTAATTGGATAAATCAATCCTCATTCCTCTCAATGCTGCCAATATATTATCACCACCATAGAGTATTTAACCAAATGGGTGGAATTCATTCCATTTATATCAATCAAAGATAAAAAATAATAATTTATTTTATTACCCATCACATCATTTGCCGCTTTAGTGTCCCTCATCAAATCATCACTTATAATGGAAAATCCTTCAAGAATAAAAAGGTCCAAGAACTTTGTAATGCTTTTGGCATTGTCTTAAGCTTATCATTCCTTTATCATCCACAAGCCAATAGGAAATCCAAATCTTCCATGTTAGGGTATGGAGCTAAAAGCTTCACCAAATGAGTGAGTTGCAGAGTTGCAGGCACAGTCACCGGCGTCGGTCAGGAGTGACCGACATTAGTCAGGAGGAGATCAGGATCGGCCGATGTCGGTAGATGCAAGCAGGCAGGAACCAATGTCGGTTACCTGTGGCATCTAGAATTCTATTTCCATGTGTGAACAGATTGTTTGCATGTTAAGGATTGAACTGTTGGCTGTTAAGCCCATGTTTCTATTTTGAGTAGAACTAGTTAGAGCCTTTGTTTAGGAGGTGCCTCTATCAGTTGTAAGTGCATGCTCATGTTTCCTTATTTTATATATAGGATTAGATCTTCATAGCAGCATTGGATTGTATAATATTTGTATATGTGAATCAATCCAGATTGTGGAGTTGATTGTAATTGAGAGAGAGGGCTCTTAAGGGAAAGAGATCTAGGAAGAGATCTGTACATCTAGAGAGGTGTGGAAGAAAAGAAGTTTCTTCAATTGTAATTCCTTCTGTAAAGAGTTGAATACAAGTTTTTAGGGTGGTTTCTTGTATCTCTTGTTTCTTGTTAATTCTGATTCTAGTTACTTATCTATCTGATTTAATTCTATGTTTATTACTTTCATATTGTAATCATATTGTTGATTGATCCCCAACAAGTGGTATCAGAGCTTTGGTTCACTAACAGGTATTTTAGATCTGGTTAGTGTGTATTGATTATAGGTTACTCACAGGGATTTCTATTTGAGTGGGAGAAGCAATGGCAGAAGAAAGTAAATTGAGAATGGAGAATTTTAATGGCAAGAACTATCAATTATGGAGAATGCAAATAGAAGATTATCTGTATCAAAAAGATCTATACTTACCATTAGGAGGGACTGCAAAGAAGCCCACAGACATGGATGATGAAGAATGGGAAGTTCTTGATAGAAAGGCTCTTGGATCAATAAGATTGAGTCTAGCATCTACTGTGATATCTAATTTATCATAGGCAAAGTCTACGGTAGAGTTAATGACTACTTTAGAAAATTTATATGAAAAACCCTCAGCTTCTAATAAGGTATATCTTATGAAGCAGTTATTTAATTTGCAAATGCAAGAAGGTGGATCTGTATCTAATCATCTAAATGATTTCCATGGAATTGTGAATCAATTAAATTCAGTCAAAATAGTGTTTGATGATAAAATTAAATCTCTATTAATCTTATGTTCTTTACCTGAAAGCTGGCATAGCTTGGTAATGGCAGTTAGTAATACTGCTTCTGCTTCAAATATTTTAAAAGTAGATGATGTGGTTAGTGTAATCTTGAATGAAGAAATTTGCAGAAAAAGCACAGAGGAGACATCAGGGAATGCTTTGAGTTTTGAGAGCAGGGGAAGGCAAAAAGAGAAGAGCAAGAAAGGGAGATCAAGATCTAAGTCCAAGATGAATGGTAGATCTAAATCTAGAAATGGCAGGAAGCCACAATGCTGGAATTGTGGAAAGATAGGGCACATAAGTAAAGATTGCTGGTCAAAGCCTAAAGAGGACAAACATCATGATGATAAAGATGAAACAAAGGTGGCAGGTATTATTGCACAAGATGCTCTTATATTCTCTTTGCATACTAATATAGAATCTTGGGTTTTAGATTTTGGTGCATCTTTCCATGTAACCCCTAATAGAGAATATTTTAGTGACTATGTCCATGGAGATTTTAGAATAGTTTATTTAGAAGATGATGAGCCTTGTAAGATTATTGGCAAAGGTAAAGTGTAGTTGAAAATGCAGAATAGCAACACATGGGTGTTGAGAGACGTCATGCATGTTCCCAGCCTGAAGAGAAATTTGATTTTTGTAGGAAACTTAGGGGATGAGGGTTGTACAGTAACTCTCACAGCTGAATCTTGGAAGGTTACCAAGGGTGCACTTGTATTGGCCAGAGGTAAGAGAGTAGGTACTCTCTATTTATGTAATTATATTACTGACAATTCTCCTTATGTATTATCTACTTCAGATGTAGATGCAAAGTTGTGGCATCAAAGGCTTGGCCACATGAGTGAGAAGGGAATGACAATTCTTAAGTGAAAAGGTATGTTTCCAAATTTGAAAAGCATAGATCTAGATTTCTGTGAAGACTGTATTTTTGGAAAATAGAAGAGAGTGAGTTTTCTCAAGATTGGGTCAACAAAGAAGAAGCACAAATTATAGCTTGTTCACACAGACGTGTGGGGACCAGCCCAAGTTGCTTCTATTAGAGGATCACAGTACTATGTTTCTTTCACAGATGATGCTATAAGAAAGGTATGGATCTATTGTATTAAGAAGAAATCTGATGTTTTTAACATGTTTAAGATTTGGAAAGCTATGGTTGAGAATGAAATAGGCAAGAGATTGAAGTGCTTGAGATCTGACAAAGGTGGTGAGTTCTGCAACCACAAGTTCAACTGGTATTGTTATATGAATGGGATTCATAGGCAAAGGACTATTCCAAGAACACCTCAACAAAATGGAGTTGCTGAAAGGATGAACAGAACAAACATGGAGCATGCAAGGTGTATGAGATTGCATGCTGGATTGCCCTTAGAGTTTTGGGTAGAAGCCATGGATACTGCAGTGTACCTGATTAACAAAGGACCCTCTACAGCGCTGGATGGTGGAATTCTAGAAGAGGCATGGACAAGTAAAAAGGTAGATCTATCATTTCTCAAAATTTTTGGTTGTGAAGCCTTTGTGCACATTGATAAGGAAAATAGAAAGAAGCTGGATGCTGAGTCTATGAGGTGCACATTTATTGGCTATAGCTCTGATGAGTTTAGATTTAGGTTTTGGAATCTAGGAACTAAAAAGATAATTAGGAGCCGTGATGTTGTTTTCAATGAAAAAGTGATGTACAGTGATTAGCTCAAGAAGCTAGATGAACCTGAGCAGAGCAATGGAGAATTGGACGAGTTGAAGGTCCAAAATGAGCTCATGGGAAAGAAAAATCATAGAAAGGAAAACACAAAGACCGATGTCGGTCAGGTAGGAACCGACGTTAGCCATACAGGGACCGATGTCATCCGTACAAGAACTGACATTGGCCAGGCAAGAATTGACGTCGATCAGGCAGAATTGACGACAGCCAGTAACAGGCCTGGAAGTGATCGAGGTCGGTCACTATCAGAGAATTTGGGCTGACAGCGTGTTGTGGATGAGTCTCAAATGCCCAATAGGAGGTCAGAAAGGGTAAGTAAACCTCTAATTCGATATTCCCCTTTGTTATTCTATTTATTGCTTACTGATGGTGGAGAACCAGAGAGTTTTGATGAAGTAACATAGGTGGAATCCAAGAGTCAGTGGGAGCTAGGCATGAAAGAGGAAATTGATTCCTTGAGAGAGAACCAAACATGGGATTTGGTTGAGTTGCCAGCAGGAAAGAAGACATTGAAGAACAGATGGATCTATAGGTTGAAAGAAGGTGAGAATGGACAGATGAGATATAAGTCTAGGTTAGTGGTGAAAGGATTTGCACATAAACCAGGTACTGAATTTGGTGAGATTTTCTCTCCTATTTTTAAAATGACTTCTATACGGATTGTACTGTCTTTAATTGCTATTGAGGATTTGCATCTTGAGCAGCTTGATGTTAAGATAGTGTGTCTTCATGGAGATTTGGATGATGAAATATATATGGATCAGCTGGAAGGATTTGAGGTCAAAGGTAAGGAGAAACTAGTGTGCAGATTGAAAAAAAGCTTGTATGGCCTCAAGCAAGCTCCAAGATAATGGTATCTGAGATTTGACAGGTTTATGACTGAGCATGGCTACAGTAGATGTCAATTTGACCATTGTGTGTATTTTAAGAGATTGGATAATGGTAGATATATTATTCTATTATTGTATGTAGATGATATGCTAGTTGTAAGATCACACATGTAGGATATCTCTGAGCTTAAGGTGAAATTAGCTCACACATTTGCCATGAAGGATTTGGGAGCAGCGAAGAAAATCCTTGGCATGAGTATTAAGAGAGACAGGAAAAATCACAGGTTGATTTTGTCTCAAGAGGATTATGTGAACAAGGTGTTGAAATGGTTCAATATGCAGGATGTAAAATTGGTAAGCACACCTATGGCTAGACATTTCAAGTTGAGTAAAGAACAGTGTCCTAATTCACATGATGAGGTAGAGTACATGAGAAAAGTTCCATATGCTTCCACAGTAGGAGGTTTAATATATGCAATGGTTTGTACTAGGCCTGATATTGCCCAAGCAGTGGGAGTTGTAAGTATATGGCCAATCCAAGAAAGGAACACTGGAAAGCAGTTCAGTGGATCCTTAGATATCTGAAAGGAACTAGCAGTAGGCATTTGTGCTATGGAGGTTCAAATACATCTCTACATGGTTATGTAGATTCAGATATGGTAGGTGATTTGGATGGCAGGAGAAGTACAACAGGATATGTTTTCACTGTAGGTGGAATGGCAGTTAGCTGGATATCAAAGTTACAAAAGGTTGTTGCCTTGTCAACTACAGAAGCAGAGTATATTGCAATCACAAAGGCTAGCAAAGAGATGATATGGATGACACGGTTCATGGAAGAGCTTGGAAAGGAGCAAGAGAGTTTTAGACTATACAATGATAGTCAGAGTGCAATTCATTTGGCTAAGAATTCAGCCTTTCATTCAAGAATAAAGCACATACAGCTTAGGTACCACTTCATTAGATAGGTATTGGAGGATGGTGAGTTAAAGCTAGAGAAGATCCATATAGATAAGAATCTTACGGATATGTTAACCAAGTCGATTACAAAGGAGAAGTTGAATATTCATTCAAATTTCATTGGTCTTCATGATTGAGTTGAAGATTGAGGAGCTAGAAGATGTTGTTGTCCAGGTACTGGTGCAGCTATTTATCTCCAAGTGGGAGATTGTTAGGGTATGGATCTAAAAGCTTCACCAAATGAGTGAGTTGCAGAGTTGCAGGCACAATCACTGGCGTCGATCAGGAGCGACTGACATCGGTCAAGAGGAGATCAGGATCAGCTGACATCGGCAGATGCAAGCAGGTAGGAACTGATGTCGGTTACCTGTAGCATCTAGAATTCTATTTCTATGTGTGAACAGATTGTTTGCATGTTAAGGATCGAACTGTTGGTTGTTAAGCCTGCATTTCTATTTTGAGTAGAACTAGTTAGAGCCCTTGTTTAGGAGGTGCATCTATCAGTTGTAAGTGCATGCTCATGTTTCCTTATTTTATATATAGGATTAGATCTTCATAGCAGAATTGGACTGTACAATATTTTTATATGTGAATCAATCCAGATTGTGGAGTTGATTGTAATTGAGAGAGAGGACTCTTGAGGGAAAGAGATCTAGGAAGAGATCTGTACATCTAGAGAGGTGTGGAAGAAAAGAAGTTTCTTTAATTGTAATTCCTTCTATAAAGAGTTAAATATAAGTTTTCATGGTGGTTTCTTGTATCTCTTATTTCTTGTTAATTCTGATTCTAGTTACTTATCTATCTAATTTAATTCTATGTTTATTGTCA
>JARHVA010005158.1:172500-232500 GCA_037957365.1 Torreya grandis
CCTTATGGGATCTTAGTATGAGGGGGAACATCTATTCCCCTCCACACATGGGGAAACTAGACCTAAAGCTTGACCAACCATCCATTTTTATTATATAGCTTGCTTAAAGATACATAACAAAAAGGGGCAAAATGTAGACACTTGAAAACTATGCAATAATGGTTTTTGATGTCATCTTAACATATGGACCCCACCTAACCTATTATAACTTATTTATAATCTCACTATGTGAAAACACCTAAATCATGACCTTTTGTTCATAGTCCCTCGACCATCATCGGTTAAGGTAACCATCAATGGTTAGCCTAACCATTGATGGTTGTGGTCATAAAACTTAACTAAGTATTTAAATTAGTACCATCTTTTTCCATGATAAGCATCCTCTATAATGGAAACTTTCTTTAATGACAACTTTTAGAACTAAACAAAAATAGGCAACTTGACCCCCCCCCAACTTAGCAACTTTCCCTCAAGCTTCCTTCTCCTTAGTAGTTTTGTTCTATAAATACAAGTCTCTTAGGAGAATTATGGATCCATGAATTTGTGCATCTAGGTTTTATTATTTTCTTTGTACATGCATCCAACATCCCAAAGCTCTATCTACATGATTCTCAAAGGATAAATTATCGTTATGCTAGTCAAATCTCTTCAACTATAAACTCTTCAACATAACAAAGGTATTTTACTTTATTTTAGAGTTTTTTGTTCTCTATTTTCTATAGATCAATCAACTTGAGTCTTCTTCCCCTCTCTAGATACCCACATAATACCATTTGTCCATTAGATACTTTTTCACCATCAAATACTCCTTCAATAGGTAACCATAGATGGTTACTATAACCATTGACGATTATAACAGCCATCGTCAGTTACCCAACCATCTATGGTTAGGAAAACCACCAATGGTCATCCTAACCACCAATGGTCATTATCACCTTGGAATAGTATTTTATTATTTTGACCTTCTTTACACCCCACCAGATCTTTTTTAGCCTTTTGAACTGCACACAACCTTTGTTATAACCTCTCTAGACCTGACCATAGTTTGTCTTTTACATGTAGATGACTTTATCAGGATTATCACATGAAATTAATAGTATTTTTTATCTTCCTATTGTACCATAATCCTTCTTCATTGATCAAAGTGACATTGCATTTGAATTAGCTCTTTATGATATGGTTTTCTTACCTAATCAACAAGACATGGATGAACAAATAACTATAATCTAAGAAGATATTTATATAGCTAAATAATTCTGGAATGATTAGTTTGATCACATTAATCTTGTTATAGAATAAGATATTGTTGATAGCCATCATTTCCATATATATCTTATGTAATTCCTTATTTACTTTTAAAATTAAATGTTAAACATGGGCTGACATCCATCTAAAGAAGCATCTTCATTTCTTGGGACTAGTGTCTCATTAGGTAGCCTATTTATCCTTTTATTAATCTATTTTCATAAGGTGTGATATTTATGTCATTTTTCCCTATCCAAAGGATTTTACATTTCGTCTAGTCATCAATGAGTTCAACATTTACTAGGTACATACCCTTTATCTCTTGTTCTCTCACTTCTCCTTTACAAACAAAAATCAAGAAAAAGTAAGAAATAATAATATTTGGTGATGATAGTTATGGAATTATAGGTGGGACCTATCCTTAAAACAACTTGACAAGGTTAATGTTGGTCTTGACAACATTAACTACAAATTCCTATGCTACTTAGCATTTGGTAACTCCATTCAACGTAATTTTTGATTGTAGACATTTTTTGTCATAAATTTTCTCTCATACTTCATGAACCTTAATATGTCATCATATAATAGATTTCTCAATCCTATCAATCCACCTATTCTTCTTGAAATTCCTTTGAAATTTAATACACTCAACCTAATATGCCTTATGAAGAGCAAGACAATTTTTCTAGCTAATAAATTGAAGAGATTGAAGAAATCATGGATAGAAAACATACCTTCCCCACCTTTAATACTAAAAATCCAATCCATCTTGATGCTTATGATTCCATTCCACCTAATGGTATTAATAACATGCCCACATTCAATGGTGAAGGTCATGCCACACCTAGTGAATACATCAGGGATATCTCTAATTTTTTTTGTAGTTTCCATAATGTCATTGAGGATAATATTGCCATTAGACTCCTTTCCATGTCTATTAAAGTGAATTTACTTGATTTTATATGAATTTTACCTATGGATGAATCACATCATGAGATGAATTCGGAGTCTTGTTATCTTCAAGCTTTGAAGATGAAAGTGACCATACTTCTCACATACATCAGCTCAATGTGATCCAAAGAGCCCCCAAGGAAATAATTCATGACTTCAATGAACGGTTTCAAAAGACTTGGTATATATCTCGTACTCCCATGACACGACCTATTAGCTTTGTGTTACCTAAATACTTGTGACCCATTGGTATAGATATTGCCATCATGCTATAATCCATGGGTGGTTTCACTCTTCTTGAAACATATAAAATTTCCATTAGGGATGAGAATGGCCTCATTAAAACAATAATTTTGCCTCCTAAGGTGTCTATTCCTCTACTACCTTATTTTATTTCTACTTCTCCAAACATTTCTCAAATTCCTAATGTCAATGCCAAACCTAAGACTGCTCTTAAGAAAGAAGAAGAGGATGCTGATTGGAAGGAAAAATTCCTATCCTTAGAGGCTTAAACTAGGCAAGCCAATAAAAAAATGTGCCCAAAAAAATCCATATCCATACCAACAAAAATATGGTCAATAATATGGAAAAGGGATAGGTTAAGGGAAACATCCCTACTAATGCATATAATCCTACTTCAACCTCCAAAATAAGAGCAATGGTATTGGTGCATAACAACTTGGTACAAGGAAAAGATTGGAAACAAGGCCAATTTATGGATGTTAATGAGGGTTAAGAACAATATATAATTACTTAAGGAGGAGTCACCCTCTCTTATGAACTGAAGATGAGGTCTTAATGCAAGTAGGTGAAGGTTGGCAACCTCATGAAGAAAGCTTCACCAATTTCATAGTTGATGACACTTTTGTGCTTAATCAAGGAAAATATTTTGAAGACAAAACTAGATTCAAGAGGAAGGATTTAGGAGATGATAATAATGTGCCTACAATTTAAAATAATCCTCTTAAAAGCAACAAGGCATGACTGTAAGCATGACAGTCCTAAACATTCCTATATCTCCTCCAAATTAGAATATGGTAACGTCTAATAAAAGTGATTGAATTCCTCATGTTCTAAAAAATTATTTACCTCTAAAGACTGAAGATAAGTTAAAAATTTCTACTCTAAACATAGTGGATTCATTAAAGAATGCTAAGGCATCTATTTCCCTTTGGGATGTCCTCCATATGCCTAGCTAAAAGGAGCTCCTATAAAATAGCTTTCAACTATTCCTTCTAGTCATTCACCTCTAAGCAATATTCATGGTCATGTAGCTATTAAAAATTTCCCTAAAAACATTTTTGAACTATATACCAAAGCTGAGAAGCCTCCACTTTTCTACCTCATTCTCATTATGGGTGATAAACTAGTACATAATTTCATAGTTGATAGTGGTGACTCTACATCAGTCATGCCCAAAGTTGTAGCTAATAGGTTAGACCTAAAATATGAACCACATAAAAAAGGAGTGATTTAGCTAGATGGTATACCTACTAAGATAATAGGGTTGATAAAAAATTAGAAGGTTTTCCTCCATGACTATCTTATTTTTTTCCATTATTCAAGACATTATTGTTGTTAACCTTCCTGCTCATTTTTCAATCTCCCTTTCAATGTATTTTACATCCAAGATAGGTGGCTACCTCTCATTTAGTTGTTCCTTCTTGGACTTTAACAGAAGATATGAAACCAAGGTGACCATTAAGACCCAACCACTTACAAGATTACATATTGAGACTTATTTAGAGGCAAGCTCTAACTTGAATTATGTGATCTATGAGAAGGAAGAGTCTAATGTGGTTGATGCTGATTCTAAACTTGGAGGCATAGCTAACTTGTTTCTAGATGATTATGGTGTAGATGCTTATGAACATGATCCTTAGCATACTTTGAGCAAACTAACCTTGGCATTTATATCATTCATGAAAAACCATTTGAGCAAGCTAAGGTAAGTGTTGAGCATTATTCTTCACAAGTTGTTGAAGTTAGTTATATGATTCATGAACATGATGATGATAGATTGAAACACATAATTGATCAATATGGTGAGAAGAATGATATGATTATACTTACAATTGATGAATATGTCCTTGATGATGGCACTCACAAGGAAGAGGAGGATGACTTATGGCAAAATTTTAATGCCATATGTGAAGAGATTGAATAGTTAAGTAATGTTATTCCCCCTTATAATAAGTCTATTTCTAATGTGTTTACTAATGAGTCTAACAAACAAATTATTGAGTACACCATCAAACATGAAAGCGTATGTCAATATATTATCCAAGGGTTTACAGTCAAAGAGTAATTTCATGAGTCCAAGATAGATTTTATTATGTTTAAAGAATAGTCAAGAGATCCATTTGAGGTAAAACCACATTCGGAAGTATTGGAACATGAGGAGAAGGGACTGGTTGATCATAAACATCAAATTCATCAGGCCCAAGAGGATGGAGGGATCAAAATAACTATCATCACTCCTATTTTATAGTTTGATAAGTGAAAATTAGATAGGATAGAGATCAAGAGGATTGTATCTCGAATCAAGGATATTAGAGAGTAATAAAGATCATTCATGAAGGCTCCAAATAGTCCACATGTAGATATGAAGACATCCAAAAATGGTAATCTTCTTGACCATCTACACATTCAAGTGGTTGATGATGAGCATGCTTCAAATGTTAGATTGCCTTAGTAGAGTGACAAAGATGAAAGAGGAACCATATTTGATCCTGGTTGAAGTATGGTAAGATGTTTTTCACCTCAAGAGTGATTTTTTGTAAATAGTAGATTAGGTTTGTGTGTCTTTCTTACCATTTTATTGTGTTTCATAAGTGTTCTAGTTAAAAACATGTTTGTTTCCAATTGGTTTGTCTCATTTTGTGTTTGGTGTGGTTTTAAAGTTAAATTATTTATCAAAATCATGTATAAGTGACTCTATGGCCCAATGGATAGGATTAGGCTACTGGTCTTCATATAGAAACCATACCACCCTAAGGATATTACCAAAAATGTTTATTATTTTGGAAACAAGTCAAAATAAATCAACCCCCTATAGTTAAAAACTTGATACAAGGGTATATTAGAATGTTATATGGTGTTTCTTGGTTCTCTTAATGTCATTTAGTATGTCATTAACCTTGGTCATGGTCATATTTGGTCCGAAGTCATTATATGTAACATAGGGGCCATATTTGTGTCATAAATGAAGGTGGTATAGTTTTTCAAGGTTTCCAAGTATTATAAACTTCATTACAAAGTCTAATATTTCATACCCTATCATTCCTTGTTAGTAATAACTAAAAATATTTTAGGTGTTAAGTGAAATCAAAAAAATAGTTGAAAGAAATGTAGTTTTAGAAGTTGTATGGCCTATAGGGGAGAGTGGAACATGAGAAAAGATCATTAAGTGAACCTTTAGATTCCCTCAATTGATTTCCACATTTTATCTTCTTTGGAAGCATAAAAAATGTATGAAAATGGTTATATTCCTCCATCACTCCACTCGACATTTAAAACTAGTCAACAAGTCTTCTAATGGTACAACCATTACGAGAGATTTAAGGTTAAATTATCTTAGTGGTGGATAGAAAACTTGGTCTGATTCACATTCATGGAAAGAGATGTAATAATGGTTCCTATCCTTTATGAATCATTCTTAAGGAGTTGACTATCTTGTTTTGCTTACTAATCCCCACACCCTACATGTTTTCATTTTGTATAAGCTTGTCCATATAATGCAATTGGTGAAATGGTTTCCATAAGATGTTGAATTCCTTTTCTCATGGTTTAAATTTTTGTAAGTGATTTGATGAATCAATCATTTCAAGTTGCAGGTTGTTATCACGAAGTGGACTTGTAGTCATGTTTCACCACTTATAGATGGTCTTTTTCTCTACAATGGTTTAAAATAAATATGAGATTATATATCTCATAATTTTCAAATATTATTGATCCATTATCCTTAAAATTTCAATATAAAAACTATCATCTATAAAGTTGCAATCAAGAATGTTTCACATAGTCAGACTATTCTGCTTGTATTCATTTATGATCATGGTGAATGTGGTGTGAGAAGGTTTTAGAATGTTCATGGAGAATAGGTTAAGATTATTAAGTTATTGAAAACCTTATTGGAGCATAAACAAGAAATCTAATCCCTAAAATTACATAGATAACATGTGAAAATAAGCTCTCATATGTTACACATGCCTACAACACCAATGTGAACCTACATGTGCCCATGAGAGATAATCAAATGGAAATGAATGCATTGACTAGTTTAAACTCCTTCATGGGAGAAAGGATCCATATATAAACCTTGAGAAGGTATAATTCTAGTTATAAACCCATACATCATGCATATTGCACATATTCATAGTCATTGCCTATATACAAAAAAGTCCACCTACAGGTTTTCCCCTGTAGAGAATTGAAAAGTGTTTCATAGAGTTTGAACATGATTTTAGATATTATTTAAGGTCCTGATAAGTTAGAGATAACATGAAAATAATGATTAAGGTCACTGAGAGGTAGGAAAACTTGAGAAGCCATTCTTAAGTTGAAGAACTAAACTTTAGGGACAAGTTTCCCTAAAAACCCCAAGATAGAGCCCTAGCCACTTTTGGTGTGACTACATAATGATGTTGACATAAAATCTTGGATGAAGTTAAATATGTCCATCTCGTAGCCTTCATGAGTGTTTATTATCTTGAAAAAGGAGAGTGGGTGTTTGATCCCACAAGTGATAAAAATGAGACTTTCAAATCATGCATTTGTTCAATATAGAAAGGTAATGTTTTCTATAAGACCTTAAACTTCCAAGTGACTTACAATACAAGGAAGCATAACAAGGGTATATATGTATGAAAAGTGGTCCTATAAGGGTAAAGTTTACACCATTTTTTCAAATAACATTACGAGGGGTGATGTTTCAAGGTATTGACCCATATTATAATCTATATGTATGTTTGGCCCTTAGAGTGTCCACCTATAGCCTGACTATAGGTATTCACAAATCATAAGTCAAACCTTGGTGAGAAGGAACATGAAAAACATGGATATATATTTATTAGAGGTTTTTAAAAGAATCCTAACGATAATATTAAGATTAACACAAATTTAAGGGTTGAAATACACCTATAGGACCCCCATTTTGCTCCGAAGTAGTCAATTATCGCTGATTGTGGTATGATAGTGGTCTATGAGGCTAACTAGTCTTGGGGTTGACCTAGCCTAGAGCATGGTGTCAAAACATGAAGATTTTATATGAACCTAAATGACCTGAATAATTTATTTTGATAATGATACAATTTATAATATACAAAGTTCACCTACAAGTGTCACTTCCTAAGCAAGACAACACTATCACAGTTGACTATAACTGAGCATATCAAAGTGAAGGTTGAAAAATGAAAGGTTTGACAAGGGTTTGATGACAAACATGATTGAATGAGATAAAAAATTATGATTCACATACTAAATAATGCTAATAATAATTTAAAATAGTTCAAGAAAGATATTTTAAGAATAATCTATAGTCCATACTTAAAATCTTGCACGTAGTCAATGCTCAAAAAGTCTATATTAAGATTTGTGATATTTGAAGGTACTAATGATGAGATAAAATACTAAAATTTTGAGTATAGTTTATACATGACCTATTAAATCTTTTCATGTATTCAAATCACCTAATAAAATAGGGGGATTTCCCTCCGTTCTATCTCAGATAGAGGGCACTCCTAGAGTGTTGAAACCTACCAGTTTAACAAGGTTGGGAGAATGATTTGGAAGGTATTGAAACCTCACCCAAGGATGTGGTAAGATGTGTTATGCATGAATAAACCTAGTAAACTCATTGTATTCATAACAAGATTCTCAAAAGAGGTGATGAGTAGACATATGTAGACAAATGTAGTAGGTCTTGACTAGGCCTCTTGCCTAAAAGTGTCTAAATATCAATTTTAGCATTAGGTGAGCATTGAGAAATTTTTTAAAATGTTCAAGGGGAGGTATAATGTGTTTTATATCCTTTTTTTGTATAATAATCCTCAAAAAATACATTTCTTGGCTTAAGACCATAATAGGGTATACATAATGAAGAAAGGAGCTCAAGAAGGCATGTTTGAGAGCTCACACCAACATGTATGCTTATCATGGGAGTATTAGGTGTTGAAATAAGTTGAAGAGGTTCCAAAAATTTTATCTTTTGGAATTTTTTCACAAGTTAGATGTCAAACCTTAATGAACAAATGGTAAGGGTCAGCAATACCTAAAACACTCTAAAACCCTTACCAAGGATCCAAGTGGAAGATGATGTAAGAGAGGCATGAAGGATTGATATAATGAATTGGGATATTATTGTAACTTTCAAAGTATTATATAGTGTTATTTCCCATTATATTTGATTCCACCCTACTTGTGCAGACAGGGTGTTATACTAGCTTTCTTTACAATTTTTAGTTTTTTACATGTACAAAAGACTTTTAAAGTGTGAAAATTACTTTGGAAGGTTGGATGGGAGATAATACAACTAATAATATTCATTAATTAACCTATATAATCTCAAAATCACCTCTATTAACACCTTCATCTCAAATAATCCAACTTGGCATAGTGAACGAGTAATGACCACCAAGTGAAAAGGTGAAAAATCTATGTGGGAGGCATTTTAAGTCTATATAATGTATCTAAGGGCATGAGGGCTCTTAAAAAGTATCATACACTCCTCTATATGGATTATATTGGAAAAATGAAGACAACTTTGTTGCCAGGTGTTAGAGGTGAGTGAAAGAGGGGTGATTATGATTGCAGGCAATGATAACTCATGTCCAAAAGAATATAATTGATTAGGGATACAACCAATGCATGTTAAAGATTATTCTAAACCCCTTCATATTATAATAATATCATATATCCCTAATATACTATGTAAAACTCAAAAAAGGACAAATGTTGAAGGTAATTTTTATGCAAAAAAATGAAGAGTCCTACACCAATTTTTAGGACTTTTATGATTTGATGGATATTTGTCCAAGTATACATTGCATGGTCTATTACATATTATTTTCTCATATATATGTAATTCCATTTCTTATCTTGATAAGTGGTTTAATGACTATTAGACTTCATTCTCTTCTCTCCTCTCTCACATGTTATAAGTACTAACCATTTTGGCTTTTGTAAAAAACTTCCACTCCATGTATGGCAAAGCCTTGATGGATTGATGTTATACATTGAAATCAATCAATAAATTCAACATATTTTTTATTTTATCAACATTTTTTCTATGTTTTTGTAGAAAATTATAGTGATGAGCTAAGTGATATTCATTTATCCTTGCTTTCTCTCAATTTTTCATGGTTGATACAACTTGTTTCACTTTAACAAGTAATACAATGTGTTGTCTACTATATAGATCTATTTTTAAGTGTACAAGTTGCCTTAGTGTCTGAAACTAATATTTTTTTCATTTACCTTGGATATTGGTCATGCATATCATCTCTATATTAAAATACTAATGTTAGAGCATTCTAGGACTTTGAAGCTAGTATTATGGGTCTTGTTTCTTAGTAAAATAAGTATGATGGTCTTCTATACATATTTATGGTGTATCACCCCCTTAGAGTAATTTCATTGCATACATACTTATATCCCTTTTCCCATAATAAAATATTTAGTATAGGTGATAATCACTTCAAGGTATATTTAGGGAGCTAGCCCTTAAATCTAGAGGTCTACTTCTAATATAGGTAAACCCACATAGCTATAATTATTCCCATGTTGCCAAAATCTAGAGGAAGCTTGAATAACCTCCTCTAGGGTGAAATATTTGGTTATAATAGTTAAGACTTTCCATTTTTTGGATTCTACATTTACAATTTTTATTATCTTTTAGTACCAAGTCACCAAGCTTGAATTCATAATGCTTTACATGCCTATTGTATTGTCCTTTGAGTCAGTTTTGATAATCTTGGAAAATATTTAAGGTGGTCAAATGTTTACCATTACGTAAGTATATCTCTTACAAGAGAACCAATCTATAGTATTTATCATTAATGATGTTCTACAATTAAATTTAGAGAGAAGACAACTTGTCCTTAAGAAGAATAGATTCAATTCCATAAAGAATAGAATAGGTCATAGCTTATGCTAGAGTATAAAATGTGGTATGGTATGCTTAGATGGTAGTAAATAGTTTTAAGTGCCAATTATGACTAACATCATTGACAAACTTCTTAAATATATTTAAAATGGTTTTATTAGAAGCCTCAACTTGGATATTATCTTGTAGATAGTAGGTGGTAGATAAATGTTGTTTGATGTGGTTTTGAGATCAAAGTGATTTCACATCCTTATTCTTGAATGATATGTTATTATCATATATAATGTCAAAGGGGATGCCATAATAGTAATGAGATGGCTGAATAGAAACTTGGAGATCTTATTACCAATGATGTAAGGGGAATGGATTCCATCTACTTAGTGAAATATTCATTAGCATTCAAGATATGTTTATGGCCTTCTAAATAGGTTGGATTTATCTTACCAATAAGGTCAGGTCAACACATTGAGAATGACCATGGTATCACCAACGGTTTGAGTGTCTTGGTGGGATCATGAATCAGATTATCATGCTTATAAAACTTGACACACCTATTTATATATGAAACTATGTCTACTTCCGTTATTAGAAAGTAATAAACAATACATAGTAATTTTTTGGTTAATATTTCTTCTCTAGTGTTGGTTTCACACACTCCTTTGTGGACATATCTCAATGCTAGTTCAAATTATATAGAAGGTAAGCAATGAATCAAATTTATATAATATATTATATATTATATGCTATAAGGTTGGTCCAAGTATGGTATAGTAAGAGGATATATGGGTGAAGGTTTTTGTTTTTTATGTGATAAATTGGGAGGCATGGTTTGGTCTTCAAGATAGGAATATGTATCGAATTAATAGGGAGATATGAGACTAACAATGTTATAAACCATATTGATGGTTGATTTTTCATGTGATAGTTCTAAGAGATGCTCATCAAGAAATTGATAATCCCTAGCTCTGTTAGTGATCTAGATCATGGAACCAATTGTGGATATAACATCTATTGTTTAGTTATTGTCCTAATGTATTATTTCAAATTAGATATTATTAATCTACTACTGGAGAGTATCAATCATACCTTTATATGGTACTAACTTCTCATCCCTTATTTGATATCAATATGTGGCCTGATTGATGATTAACTGAGAATTGCCATATACTAGTAAATGTTGAATGTTCCACTATACTACTTGATGAAGACCTATAATGATCACTTTATACTCATCCATATTATTGGTATAGGGAAATACATTACAAAAATACTTGGGAAGAAGATCCCCTTGTGACATAACAAATAATATTCTAGGCCTTGATCCATGTGTCATGAAGAATCCATCAAATTACATCTTCCAATGTTTGGCCTCAGGAGGTACTTCTGCTTTGTCAATAGTCATAATGGCCTCATCTAGAAATCTGAATGTTAGAGGTTGAGTATCTTGAAGAGGATCTTTAGAAAGTTAATCTATGATTACATTCCCCTTAATAGCTTTATGGTTGACATATTCAATTTCAAACTCTCTTAATAGCATGATCTATTTTCCCATATGACCCTATAGAGTTAATTTATAAAATAGATATTTGAGTGGCTCTAATTTGGTAGTAATAATTGTACTATTCTTTATCATATAGTGACACATTTTTTAGGCTATGAAAACCATAATTAAACAAGTTTTTTCAATTAGTGTATATTTATATTCATATGCAACCAAAGTATGGCTTAGATAATACATGACATGCTCCTTTCCTTATTCATCATGTTGTTCTAAAAGTGGCCCTAGGTCATTCTTAGTCGCTAATAGATAAATAAGTAACAACTTATTTGGCATCAATAGAAACAAAGCAAGGGGGTTGATAAGATATTATTTGAGTTGGTCGATGCTTTTTGACACTCTTCATTTAAATAAAATGTAACACCTTTCTTTTACAAGTGCATAAATAAATGGCATTTGTCATCTATTTTTTTGATGAATCATTTAATAGATTGAATATTTCCCTATAAATTATAGAGTTGATTCAATGTAGATGATAATGGCATTCCTATAATTACGTGGACTCTGGTTGCATTAAATTCAATGCCCCTATGAAAGAAAATGAAACCTATCATTTTGTTATAAGTGATGTCAAATACACCTTTTTTAGATTAATCCTAATGTTATACTCATAAATTAGCTTAAATATGATTCATAACATGGTTTGGTGATCAACATGGGTTTTTGATTTACCCAAAATATCATCAACATAGTCCTCAATAATCTCATGCATCATGTCATGAAAAATCACTATTATACCTCTTTGGTAAGTTGTTCCAGCATTTTTAAGCCCCAAAAACATTACCTGATAACAAAATGATATTTATAGAGTGGTTAATTCCATCTTATTTTGATATTTTGGTGTTATCCTTATTTGATTGTACCCTGAAAATCCATCCATTAGTGAGAGCATTTCATATCCAATCATTGAGTCAACTATCATGTCAATATTAAGTAGAGGAAAGTCATCTTTCGATCAAACTTTGTTGATGTCTTTAAAATTAGTGAGAATTTAGATCCCTCATATATATTTACTTATTAGCACAATGTTTTAAATACAATTTGAATAGTCAATTGGTTGAATGCATTTCATGTTTAAGAGTTTTTCTAACTCTTTCTTTTCTAACATAGCACTATGAGGATGCATCTTACACAACTCTATTTAACAGAATTGGCATTAGCATGTATAATAAGATGATAAAAAAATAAGGTAGGGTCCAAACATAACATAAATAATTAGGCCCATACAAATAAGTCAAAAAAATCTCTCAAAATGGATATAAAAGCGTTACATTCCTCAACATTGAGGGACTTGCCTAGTTTAATCCACTTTGTGTTGTATGCAGTCCCAATATTCACCTTTGAAGTGTCCTCCACTAAAAGTGTAAAAAAACTATATATAATAGTTAGAAAGGAGTTAAATTTATTGGAAACAACAAAGTATTCTAGATGTTTTGTCTCTTCTAATACTCCTAAGTAGGATTAATCATAATCTCCTAATGATGGCATCGACCATGATATAAATACCTCAAGGCACTCTTAAACAATCTATGAAAAAACTTTCTATTTTTTGGAATTGATACCTAATCCATAATTATGACATGGAATAAAAGTCTCCTATGATTTATAGGAAGAGGGGTGAACATCCCCATCTAATGTCACCAAAAACTAGTTTTCACCAAAAGACTTGTTTTTTTTTAAAAAACTTTCCCTAGTCAAAAATCACCCCAAAGAGGTTTTCAGTTTTAGACCTCAATGTTTGATTTTATTTTGGTTTTTGGCTAAGGAAATTCATATTCTATATGAATTAGGAAATAGGATCTAATCTAATATCAAATTCCTGCTTATGGTTTCCAAGGGCTATGTGACTTTTGAGTCCTAGAAATTTTTATATGGCCTCATCATTTTCAAAATCATCTAATAAAATTGTTGACTATTGTTGGTCCTAGTCTATCAATTGGGGAACCTGGAGGGTTAAGTTAAAATGTTGATAAATGGATTTAATAGTGTAGATGGCATGGTTTCAAATAATTTTATAGTGGCAAGGTCATAGTAGATGTTATAATCAGACCCTACATTGATGTCAACATTATCAGCTCTAGTTATTAGTGTTGGAACATGAATTAGGTATGTGGGGTCACCCCCAAGATATTTAAATTTGATACCATGAGTTCCCTTATATATATTTATTGAAACTAGTTTGATAGTTTGTTGTTAATGTTCCCAAAGCTCTTGACCTTCATAAAAAAGGGGATCCATAATCTAATTTATAATAGGGTATTTTGCACTTTGGTAACAATTAACTAACACATCGATGTAGAGAGATCAATCATATTTTGCTAAGGGATCCTCTTGTATGATATAGGATAGTTTGAAGATAATAGGCTTGTTAATTTAATATTTTCCTTTGGTGTCCCATGCCATACTAGTAGTTTTGGTCATAAGTCTCCCATAAGCATTAGCATTTATGGGAAATTTGGCTATATATAATGCATTATAGTTTCTATATTATCTAATACCTTTGTTAGTGACATATAAATGATTGTAAATATCTAGTGGAGGCATGTATAAGGTATTGGTTAAGCTTTTTGGTTCAATATAGTTAGATTCTAGGCTTAAATCAATAAATTTTCCTTTTTTGGCTCTATCACTATCTGACTTGGGTATATGATTCATGTCAAACTGGTAGTTTCAGCTTTTATACTTGGCCTTAAGGATTTTAAAATACTAATATGGTTGAAGATCAATAGTTATAGCCACTTCCATTCCTTAATTTGGAACTTTATAGACTAATGCAATGTAGAAGTTTTGGCCTTGATTCCATGGATCCAGGGTCGGCCCAAAAATAGATTGTAAGAGAGATCCAAGTTTAAAACAAGGCACAAAGTATCATCAATGAATGGCCCAATAACTATCGATGGGATAATGGTACCTTAAAAATCCTATTCTTTGTTATCATACACATTGATAATGATGGTATCTAGCTATAAATTAGTTATTATATATCTAAGATGTTTGACTAACTTTAGAGATATAATGTTGAGACCCAAACCATTATCTATAAGGACACATTTAACTCTATAGTTCATTATACCAACTTTAATGTACAACATTTTTTTATAAATAGGTCATATATAAGATATATCACTATGGTCAAAAGTGATACACTAGCTAGGAGCCAAAAATCCTACCATAGTTTGGAATTTCTTTAGAGTGATATAATCTAACACAAGAGATTGGTTCAAATACTGATTCAGGGTATCTTATGGATGGTAGATGTTTGAAACAAATCCATGATGGAGATGTGTGCAAGAGTCTTCTTGAGTTGTTGCATAATATAATAGTCTTTCCCCTAAATGTTGTTAGTTTGTTTATTTTTGATAGGCATGTAAGGCTGATTAGGATCATTGTTAGTATTTGGATATTGTCCTTTAATAGTGACTTTAGCACATCAAGTCGTGATTACACAATCTCAATATTGAGCTTGGATTTTATAGTTGGATGGGTAGGTAGGGTTGTTTGGAATGATGATACATGGATAGTATGGTACCTGATTATTCACATAACTTATAGAAAAATTACCAGCTTTAGGAAAATGGTATGTATTATTAGGCAAATAGGTATTTTTGTGTGATGATCCAGGCCTATTGGTAGTTGGTCTAGGGTTCATAGTGATGTTGGTAACATGATCACCTAAAAAATGTCCTAAAAAATTATTATAGGTATACACAATTTCATGATTACCTCTTTGGTTGGTTTGATCATTTTACCCTTGGTTCTGACCATTCTATTGTTATTGTGTCCAGTATTGTTGATAATGATTTTATGGTGGATTTTTCTACCACTGTTATTTCTAGGGTTGGTTCTGTTGTTGGTTATTATGTTGTGGAAATAGATTTTGGTATATACCCAAGTTATAATTATTTATATGAGCATGGGTATCAATTTCTATCTCCCTATTTTCTATCATTTTCTTAATTAGGTGTTTGATTTGGATACACTATCTAATGGAATTTATCCTAACACAATTATAATCATAGAATTCATTTTATTTATACCAATCAGGTAGGGGAGTATCTTCAAGAAATAGATTTGGTATAGGCCAACTGATCATATTTTCTTGAAACGACATTTGAAACACAAACTCAATGGGGTTACCAAGGTCATTGAATTGGTAGGCAATGGGTTGTTTACTCCTCAATGGAGGGGTTTATAATTGGTTTTAATTTTGTGGTGGTTGGTTGTATGGAGGTCCTAATGGAATGTATGGATGAAGTGGTTGAGTGGGTAGAGGTATATGGATATTCGATGTTTACATCATTTGAATGTGGTGTGACATAATAACTCTATTACTAATAGCATTATTTTTGTGGTTTTAGGGTTTAGGTTTTTCATTATTATTGGCTTGAGGTGAAGTTGAATTTGGTATTTGAGTTTGGTTCTAATTATGGTTCTGACCTTGATTTTGGTTTTTGTTATGATTGGAAGAGAATAGCTTGATTATGACTTTTTTGACAAGGTATTTCTTAATCTATATTCCTTTTGGTATAACCTCTTTCAATGTGTGATCACATTACATATTGAGATGGTAATAAATATCACTATGTAATTTATTTTTATATATTGTAGATAACTATTTATTTTTTAGATTTTATGTAAACTATCTTACTATGGCTCTCCAATGTTGCAAGTATGAAGTGAAGCTCTCACTAGTCTTTTGTTTAGCTTGGCCTAGATCCAGAATAGTAATCTTGTGGTTGAGATTATATGAAAAGTGTTGTAAAAAATTCTTTGAAAAATCATCAAAGTTAAATACAGAGTTATTTGATAATTTTAACAACTATTCCAAGGCTTGTCTAGGTAGACTCCTTGGAAATAGTAGAAGTAGATACATATTTCTATATGCCACTTGATGGCAAGCAATAAAGAACATGGTTTAATGATCCTTGGGGTCTCTTGTGCATTTATATTTTGTTTAATTTAGGTGGATAATAACCTAGTGAAAATGAAATTTGTAAATATTCCATGTTGAATGGATAAGAGTATATCTCTTCTACTTTGATTTGTTCATTTATTTTCCAACCTTTATTATCATTTGAATTACATCCTTCATCTATTACAAATCTTGGGATAGGAAATTAGTGGCCTATTGTTGAGGTTGTAGGGGAAAACAAGGATTAGTTTTATTGGGGTAAGCATATTGTTGGATATTAATTGAATTGGTTGGATGACTAGGTATATGTATCTATGCATTAGGGTTATATTATGGGTACAAAATACACTATGATTGAAGCACATTTGTGTTTAGGTTGGCTACATAAACCTGGCTGGTGAATTATAGATATGACAATGGTATTTGGCCTTGAAAAATGTGTTCGTATTATTGGGATTGGGAGGGAACTTGTTGTCTACTTATAAAACCATGCTAAATATAAGGATCATACACTAACTAGATCCCTATTGTTAAAGGTGTTGGTATTTGTATCCTTTTTGCACATGTGATATCTATTGGGTGAAATAAAATTATTTTAAAGCACCTAGTACTTTGTATGTGGAAAAAACTTGTGGTTGGATAAACACCTATTATTGGATCGATACTTTTTGAAAATGCACTTATTTCTAATTTGGCATTTATTGTTCGGATGGAATTTGTTGTTTCAACAAATGTTGAAATGACATTTGTTGGTTTGGAAACTATTGGGGGTTTTGTATCTATTGATTTCAAAATTGTTTTTGTTGACCAACTAACACATTCTAACCAATATGAATATGTTTTTAGTTAGGAAATGTTTATGATTGAGAAGGTATATTCCTCTATTCTTGTTGTCGTAGAACATTCATTATCACATGTGAAGGTGGCACAGTGTTATGCACTTGTTGTGGTGGTAAGTTGGTTTGTTGTTGGATAATTTACCCCTATTACACATTTGAGGAAGTATTTGGTTGGGGAGTGGAGGTTTCTTTTTTATTTTTGGAAAAAGGCATAACTATTCCTTTTTGTAATCCACTCATGAAATTATTTGGAGAAACCTATTGGGTATTGCCTAGTGGTAAATTAGACCCACCTTGGTTTATATTAGACTACACTTGCATCTTATCTATATCATTTTGGATGGTATCTTCTATTTGATTAATATTATCTTCCATTAAAATATGAACATTATACATATCACCAACCAATGTGTTTTGGCTAAAGGGTTCTACATTTTGAATTACATATCCTGAAACATATATTTATTAACCTATTGATGGATATATCTCAATGAGCAACATGTTATAAACAAATTTTACATTGAGGTTATGAAATAGGTTGATATATTTTTGGTATTCTTAATGTAGTATTCCATTTGTTCATCCAAAATACCTTTTCCTTTTGAAGGCACATTTTGGTCTTGTTATGGCATTTAGACTAATTTTTGGTTATAAATACTAGATGTATGATTAAATTATGAAATTCATAATCAATTACTAAGAGTCCTGATCAAACTACTTAAAATTTTTTATGGTAAGTCTAATAAAATTTTTGCTCCTACTTCATTATCTATAACTAGCACTTCATCTTCATGATCCAACCAATGATGTTAAAACAAGTATGGATCATAGTTGGTTTGCATCGGTGTCATAACATAATAGGGCCCTTACTATTGGTTTTCTTCAAGGTTAAGTATCATTTGAGCAAGGTATTATTCTGTTTGCTCTTGATCTTATCCTAGATAAGTAGAAAAAGTTACCAAATACTACATAAAGGGCCATGCCTTTGCTCAATGTATGGAATGTTAGAAGATGGATAAGGATCCATCTCATAAGTGACATGTCATACAAGTCTTGAATAAATGGGTCACTAGTCACAAAGCTCCCATAATCAATATTATACATGGTCCCACTATGTGTGTAGTGAGGTAAGTTTAGATCCATGGATAGGTTACATGACAAACAAAGGGGCTAAAGGTAATGAACCATTGAGATCTAAAAAGGGCCTTTGGCTTTGTAAAAGAGACATAAAGGGAAAAATAACTAAACTAGGCAAAGGTAGGATAAATAGAAGTTGAAGGTAGTCTAATGAAATGATACTAATTTGACCAAAGGTAGTTATAATCAACACCATAAATAATATGAAGGTTCAAACTCATTTATGGATAGAATATTGATTTGACCAAAAGAAGTTATAATCAGTCATAAG
The DNA here is from genome assembly GCA_037957365.1 of Torreya grandis. Taxonomy (NCBI): domain Eukaryota; kingdom Viridiplantae; phylum Streptophyta; class Pinopsida; order Cupressales; family Taxaceae; genus Torreya; species Torreya grandis. Next base: position 191,518 of record JARHVA010005158.1, read on the forward strand.
AGTGTTTAAACAAAGTAGAACATTTATGAACTAGGGTCAATAGATATCAATGATTTCCCAAAGGTATTTATAATCATACTAAAATAAGGATAGACTCAGAAAAACAAAACTCAAATAAGAACTAAAAAATCAAACTAAATTAAGGCAATTGGCTCATATGACACTCGGTAATTGGCTCACTATAAGACTCAAATTTTGACTCATGATAAATATGGGAATAAAGGGAATAGGACACCTGAAATATTAGCACAAAAATTCAAACAAAGCACATGGCAATAAAATGGCTCAAAAGGACACTCTAAATAAGGTATAGAGAAATCCACAAGTGCTAGGTCTAGGCAAGGGGTCTTTAAATCAAATATGAAACCAACCCAATTAACACAATCAAAACACAAAGGAGGACAACCTAAGCCCAAATTAGATGAGGCTTTGGTGTGAACCTATTTAGTTTAGGATTTGTACTTTAAAAGGTTTAGATTGAGATTTAGTGTTAAAAAAAGAATTGAATGTTCTAAGGTAAAAGGCTAGACCAAAATGAATAGAATAACTACGTGTTTAAAATAAGATATATATAACAAAGGTTCAATTATTAGTTTCAAAATAGAAAAGAGATTGGAACAAATATAGTAGCATGATGATTACTTTCAAATAAATGACATGGTAAAAAATTTGGACTAGAATATTCAAGGTAAAAGTTTAAAATGAAATGGGTAGCATAATGATGCCCCGTGTAAACAAGAAACACACAAATAGATTTTGAACAAAATTCCAATGCACAAAATGAAACAAAAGTGGATAGAAAAACACCTCTTAGGCCAAATGGGTGTACAAGACAATGGAGATGTCTTTGGACATGTTTGGATGTGTTATTGATAGACAAAATAGTTTTGACTCAAAGTAATACAAGTAAAAATTAAAAGACTAAAAAACACCAAAGTGTATCATCCTAATCTTAAAAAAGAAAAATGTGGCTTCATACTATCAAATTCTATGTATACACTCCTTGAGAAGAAATATTTGGTAATCCAAAAATTTAAATGTGCATGACAAGTATGTATTTTTAGGTCCCCTCTTCTCTCAATAATTTGCATGATGACATGAAACTTTTGATTACTTGCCCTATATTGATAGTATATCCATAGCAGTTAGGACTATTTAAAAAATATCATGTTTCATACATTCTAAATGGTACCATATGTGTGTTTAACACTAGGGCATAACACAACATTTGGATACAAATTCACCAAATTATTGTGAAAATGTCATATCCTTCTCACCACCATTACACCATCAATTTCTCAGTTTAGTGCAATGTTTGAGTTAAACCTGCATTTCAAGGTAGTATCTTATTAATGGAGCTTGTTTAACTGCTCAAACAAGTGTTCCAGCAATTTGACCTCAATTTGTATACTCTTACTATGGAGAGAGGTTGAAATGATGTCATAATATGAATTCATAAGTCAACACTTCCCTAGAGAACCTATGGAGAGGCTATGAAACCCTGTCGATAAGCCAAGATGTATGAAATTAAAATTGTAGGATTTTAGGGTCATTTGGGAATAATCTAAATCACTCAAATTTTGGGGAATGCCTTAGCAAATTTCCATCCACACTTTGGACAAAGTGAAAAAATTAATAAGTGAAGCATTTTCGATCACCCAAGTTCTGTAAAGGAGATGGGGGAAGAGCATACATGTTATACTTGGTTTGTGAAATAAACACAAATAATAATAAAAAATAAAAAAGCTCTTATGAGCACTTAACTAGAGTCTGAGTTCATTTTTAGAACACCAAGTGAAATATGATGTGAATTTTAGCCCCTTGGTGTGGTTTGAGTTATGAAATTTGAAAAATGAAAATAAATCAAGTAATTTTTTTATAAACACCAAAAGTAAATGTGATTTGAATCTTACAGTGTTAAAACATCTTTTCATGGTAGTTGGATCCTACAATAATTTTTAGGGGGTCCTTGTTCTTAGAAGATAAAAGAAAGTGAAAAAATGACAATTGATATTTATCTCTTGGGTTTCTTTTGTTTTTCACACATTGTAATACCACATATAGACATAGCAAAAATCCCACTTTGTTACAAAACCACAACTAGTTAGTTCAAAACTAAAATTACCTATAAAACCAACTGTTAGTACAAAGCCAAACTATATAGTTCAATAATGCAACTATTAAGAAAATAATGTAATTAGAAACACAAAACATAATTTAAAATGCAATAATTAAACTAGTTATGCAAAACCACAACTAGGAATGTAATAATGCAACTAGGCATGCAAAAAACAAAACTGACTTTGTAATAATACAACTAGGGTGCTGAAATAGCTCAAATGAATTTGAAATAATACAATTAACTTTGTAATAATTAAACTAGTTATGCAAAACCACAACTAGGAATGTAATAATGTAACTAGTCATGCAAAAAAAAATTTTGAATTTGTAACAATACAACTAGGGTGTTGCAATAGCTCAAATGAATTTGAAATAATACAGTTAACTTTGTAATAATTAAATTAGGGAGTTAAAATAATGCAAATGACATTGTAATCTTGAAATTAACTTTTCAAAAATGCAATTAACTTTGTAATAATACAAATATGATTTGAAATAATGAAACTACGAGTTTCAATAATACAACATAGAGTTGTAATAAGACAACTACATAGAACAAAAGCACAATTTCTTATTTAATTTCTATGGGCTTCAAATTTTCACTTGTTTGATCAGTAAGTTAATATTTTGACGTGAAAAATGTTAGAAAGAGGTCCTAAAATTCCATGAGAAGAACTTTATGGGGTGTAAGTCCCATTGGGCATGCCATTTATATAGCTTAGGATTTCAAAGAGGAAACAAACATGTAGATTAGTTTATTATTAATTCAAAATAAGAAAACATAATAACAACAATGAACTTAGACTAAAACCTCTTTCCTAAACACTAAGGGGAAGCATAAAACAATAATCAAAAGTACAAAAATGAAATGAAGACAATACAAATTCTTACCTCCCTTGTCACACATGGTACTTACTTGTTGGCATTAAAATTTTCATGCTCAAACTATGATGATTTTAGTGTGTTATAAATACTCATCAATGGAGGTATCATCTTTCCAATGTCACTTGTGTCTTGGTGTTAAAGTTTGTTACAATTTTGGCATAATAACTTTACTCTTAAAGAATTCAAAAAAGTATTCCTGTAGAATAACCTTACACATAAAATATTATGAATTAATGGTGTGGGCACTTATATTTATGGCTTAGATAATTAAATATAACCATGGGTAGGTTAGGTTAAATTCTAACTTGGGGTTGAGTAAATATTAACTTTGGTTAGGCCAATCTAACTCTAGGAGGGTTGAAGGTACTCATGAAATCTTGACACCTCTATTTCTGATATTTATGAGGCATGACAACTGACATTAGATATTTTTGAGATGTGAGTCATATTTTTGACTATTTATGAGATAAAAAATTACTTTATTAGCTCATTTCACTCTTTGACTTCATTTTTGACACAAATTCCATTTCAGTAAATGAAATTCACTAACTTGATTTGTATTTTGTGCTTAGGCAAGTTAATTAGGATTTACAATATAATTATTCTTACTTAGTGATTTTTATCTTTCTAAAATTGATTTTAATGTCACGAACTAATAGATTAACATGCCAAAAGTGCCAAATTACTAGGTCATAATTTGACTAGGGTTAGAACTAAATTATTTTAGTAGTGCATATGGGGTAATGAAATATTTAAGATAACCTCATCATGTTTATTGTCAATTAAATACCTTATGCAAATGAATTTGGGAAATTTAGATAATTTTTAGGCTTAAAATATGTCATTTGCTATAAATTGAACTAAATGCCATTTAGACATGGAGGTGGACAAAATTAGGTGTCTAGACTTAGTAGCTTATGTTATGAAGCTATTAAATATAAAGATATAGAGCACCTCTAAACCACGTGTACATTAGTACATAAACACCCTTGTAATTTACATCTATAAGATTATGGTTTATTGCTTAGTCAATACTGGTCTCAAACACATAATGGTTACATGGCCACTAATTTGTAACACATGTAGATACCATGGAAAAGAATACCTAACAAAATCAAAGTTCATAGATAATTGAAGACTAAGTAATTTATTAATGAATATAATGCCAAAAAATGAGAGGGTTCAAATCACATCCTCACATGATAGTGTCTATACATTCACCACATAACACAATCCTCATAAGTGGGAATTCAAAATCCCTTCACAACATTGGACTCTCCATTTACATGGTTCTTGGTCTAGAAAAGGGTCTGGTGTTGGGGTAAATCTCATATAACTATATGGGAAGTAATACCTAGACATGCACATATTATAGAACCCTTGAACCAATAATTGAGTTTACTATGAAGCCCTAATCATAAGCCTACATTTTTTATTAAATAAATATGTCAATAAATTTCAAATATTCAATGATTCATCACTAGGAGTCAACTAGATCAAAAAATGTATCAATAAAAGATAACATATCTAAATAAATACAAACATAGAGATTGGGACCTAATTGAGTCCTTTGAGGATTTCAACATCATAGTTATTATAAGAGAAGAAAACCAAGTGGAAGATTCATTGGCAACATTAGCTACCAACTAAGCACCACTTCAAGAGTCCAAGATGTATTAATTTTCCATGAAGTTAGTGCCTTAGCCTATGATCTATAATAATATAGAAAATTTACAGGTCTTTGAGGATGATCAATAGATTGTCTAATCAATAAATAATTTTGGTTCTTTCAAAAATAAAATTATAGATGAGAAGGACTTTGTATGTCTAGATGAGAAGATTTTAGGGATAATGGTATCATGCAACTTAATTAAAATAGGATCCCCATGGGCATGGTGTCCTTGGAAAGAATATTTGACATAGACTCATAAGCTAAAAAGAAAAAACAACTGAAGATAAATCAGTCTAATTTTTTAATAGAGAATTTGGGGATCTAGGAACATCCTCAGTATGTCAACATCATCCTAACTTGTGCTGAAGGTGAAAAGCAAAAGTTGAAATATATATTGAAAGAGTAAAAATATGTGATTGCATTGACCTATGGAGACTTAAATACTATTGATCCCAGAGTAATCACTCAAAATTTCCTCTAAATTAAGGGAGAAACCCCTTTAGGTAATGGTAGAGACTAGTATATCCCATTATAGAACCTCTCATCTAGATTGAGGTTGACAAGTTACTAGATGCTAGGATCATATTTCCTATCACACACTCTTCTTGGGTAGAAAACTTCGTAACAAATAAGAATTAAAAAGGTGAGATCAAGGTATGTATCAAATTTAACAAATTGAATATATCCTCAAAAAAAGATAACTATCCTCTACCTTTCTTAGATGAAGTAATCCATATTGTTAGTTGGTCTAAGATGATGTCCTTATTAGATGGTTTCTTGGAGTAAAACCAAGTGCTGGTAGAATCAAAAGATCAAATGAAGATGACCACCATAAAGTAGGGAAGTTATGCTTACAAAAAGATACCTTTTAACCTCGTCAAAGTTAGAGAAATTTTTTAGTGAGCCATAGCTTATGCATTCTAAGAAATTATTATTAAGTGCATCATCATCTATATATATGGCTTCAATGTATTTTTAAAAAATAAAACAAATCATGTAGATCACTTATAGAAAGTGTTTGATAGATGTAAAATATATAGAGTATCCTTGAACCCAAAGAAGAGTATCTTTGGGGTCACAAAGGGCAAGTTGCTTGGCCATATCATCACCAAAATTGGGATTTAGATTTATCCATCACAAATTTAGTCCATTTCAAAGTTAACACCTCCCAATATGAAAAAAATAGAAATTATTCTTTGATAATATCAATTTTGTATGCAAATTCAGTTTTGGGTTTGCAAAAATTATCAACCCACTAAATTCCATGATAAAAAAGAATGCCAAGATAGAGTAGGCAATTGAGACTAAGATTTAATTCCAAGATATCAAGACGGTTATTTCTTAGGCTCCAATATTGATTAGTTTTGAGTTCATCAAGGATTTATTTTTGTATTACTTTTTTTCATAGCATACCATTGTTGTAGTAATCATGCAAAAGGTAAATGACAATGAACACCCAATTAATTTTATGAGTACTAATTTAAAAGATGTAAAAATGAAATATTCAATAATAGATAAGGAAATCTATGCATTGGTCAAGGCTATAAATAAGTTTAGGCTCGATATCTTGAGGAAAAAATTCATGCCATAGTCGTAAACTTAGCAGTTAAGCTCCCCCTTAGTTAAAATAAGATGAGTGAAATAAGAGGCAAATGTATGGAAAAGTTACAAGAGTTTGACCTAGAAATTAGACTAGATAAGATGGAAAGAAGCTAAGCAATTATTCATCTAATAACTGAGATAGATCCACACATCTGGATTAAATAAATCCATGATGTCTAAGTGGTAGAAAGTGTGTGGTATGCTTAGGTCATTCAATGTCTACTCACGAGAGCATGCTCCATGATCTGAATAAAGAATAAAGGTAAGATTTGAGGATCATGTTTACCCACTACATGATAAAAATGGGAGCCCTTTAACATAAAAAATATGATAGAATCTACTTGAGGTGTATCTCATGAAAATAAGTTATGGATATCTTGGATAAAATACACCAAAAACTAAGAAGTGGTCATCCTTCTAAGACCACAATAAGCTAAAAGATATTGAGAATGGGGTACTATTGTCCCATAATTTTCAAATATGCCCAAAACCATGTTAAGACTTAATACAAATCACAATTATTTGGGAAGAGAGAGGTTAATGTTTTTATGCCAATACACCCTATCATTAAGAGTTATATCTTTACACAATGGGCTCTTGACTTCATCAGAGTAATCAATCCCAAATCCTTTATAAGGAATAAGTTAATTCTTACTGCCACTGACTATTACACCAGGTGGATGAAGTAGTAGACACTAAGAAATCTAGAGCTCAAGATGTTATTAAGTTTATAAAAGAGTATATACTGACCATATTTGGTACTCCCATATATTGGGTCAGTGGTGGCTGTGGGTGAGTGTTCAAAAGATGAAGAGGATTTACCTCTATTCAGGTCTCTACTTATCTTTCCTGCCAAGATAAGGTCATCTTCTACCTTAGTAGCCAAGTCCTGAGCAGTAGCAAGGTCTATGTGGCTAGGTCATCTCAGTAAAAAACTCACTTCAAGTAGTTGTGAGTTTATGAATAAGCATTTGAGGTTTTGAGGTGTCGGCTGGGTGACCATGGGAATCATGTGCCTCAACTTGTCAAACTTGGCAATGAAGTCCCTCATAGGCTCATGGGGCTCCTTCTTCATATGTGTGTGTTGGGCCACCAAGGCATGTGCATCTTCTATGGGCTTAAACCTTTCTTTGAACTTGGATTTAAGTGTGTCCATGTTAGTCACTAATCCATTTTGTAGATGGTAGAACTAGTCTGTAGTAGCACCTTGTAGTGTTTCTATAAAAAGCCTGACTACCACATCTTCAAAATCCACCCCTATCACACCACAGGCTATGTTGAAGGCTGTAATGTGTTCATCAAGGTGAAATATCCCATCACCAAATAATTTGGGGAATTCTTTCTTGAATTGTGTGGGAGTTCATGTAGGGTTGGAGTCAAATTAAGTGGGCCAAAAGAGTTACCCCAGGGGCCTTGAACTACCATGATTTGATTATGTAAAATAGGGATAACAAATCTAGATGGAGTGGGTAGATTAGAGAATAAAAATGGAAAGGATTGGCCCTACTTCAACTTGAGCTTTGAGGCTTCAAATTGTGCACTCTTTCCCAACAGCTCTGGATTTGCAAACCAGATAAAATAACAGAGGTGGAAGAAGATGGTAAGGCTATAAATGAATAATGGGTAGGATAAAGAATGGAGTCACCAGAGTCTTTAATGGATAAGGATATAATGATAATGGGTAAGACATAGGTGATGTTTCAATCCAAAACTTGAGGTTCCAAATTGCACAAAATTACTATGTCCCTAGCAGAGTCGCCAAAAACTATTGGGTGAATATTTTGTCGGCCAGCTAACTGGTGTGCAAAATAGTTCCTATCACCACATCATAGGAAGATTGGTCATCCAATGTTGCAAGTTTACCACATCAAAAGGGGACAAATCTCTCCTCTCATCAAGGGGAGGTTCCCTATTAAATATGCAGAGGCTATATACTATATATAAGCAGAAAGTAAGACACAGGGGTGGGATAAATCATCCATCTCTTTTTTTAGAGATGATGCTAACAAATAGAGAAGAAATCCTAGGTGTATGGTGAAGCCACTTCTCTTCTTTCAAAATTAACATTCAGCCAAGATCCAGATCCCTTCCTAGATAGTAGAAATCTTGGTGAAGCGACATAAGGCACTTCTCTTCTTTTAGAAGTGCTTGTTCTTACAAACATCAAGAATCTTTTTGGTAATAAGTGACTGGTAATAGGGTCAAAAGTAACCAAAAATCTAAGATGTAGCTTAAATTATCCACCTTGACTGCCCTAGAGTGAGATACAAAAGACAACGAGTGCACAAAGTCATTCCAAGGTCTTTTACATAGAATAAAAAAAAACATGAATTAAAGACAACTATGACAGCGCAAAGTCTGAAAGTAGTTGTCTTCAAGACACCTTCCTTATTACTTTCACCAGATCTACTTGTTAAATTAAATAAACAAGAACACTTCTAGGAAATAGAAATAAGAACAATTCCCTAAAGTAGCACAAGCTATAATATCACAAAGTCTGCAAGTAACTTGCTTTCTCATTCAATCAAAGAAATATGAACAACAATCTGATCTCAAAGTCTCAGTAATGCCTTTCAATTTGGGCATAGTTTCACTTCTGGTAAGGGGAAGATCTCCCTTCCAATGGTATAAAAGATTACATTATATAGAGGTCTGAGGGGGGCTTGGCACTTTGTCTCATGGAGTGACCCATTCAGCGCATTAATGCTTAGGATGCATTTTTGATTCTATCAGGAAGGGCCATGTTAGAGTAGGATGGCTGCCTTAACTGTATCATGTTGATTCATCTCTAGTGCCTCTTCCCAAGCCTAAATCACTCATTCCCTCACCTGCTTAGCCACACAATTGTCTATTCTACCTTTATCTCAAAGGGGACAAACAAACATCACTTTCAATGTTTGCAGGCCCCAAATATCTACCCAACAAACTATTTCACCTACTAGAAATAACTCTTGTTGAGTTTCCCTTTTTGTCTCTTCCTTCTCTTGGCTCTAGATTTAGGCTATTTTGAGTGCATCTAGGTTCACCTTTTAAGTCTGTAAAAATCAACAGACACTTAATTGTAGCCAATTTAGCATTAATGGGTCTTTCCTCTATTGAAGGTTAATCAGCTAGCCAATCACTCTAAATTTGATGTTCACAAGCCTACCATTCCACCAGGACATAGGTGAGGACATGTGGTGGCATCCGTGGCTTTGAAATAAGCTTATTGGAATAAGCTTTGAAACTATTAGTGGCTGGAAGTGTGGATGCATACACGTGGCAGCTTTCACTGCAGTGGGATGGGACACGTGGTGAGTTCCATGCTTTGAAACTTCATTTGAAACTGTGTCTTGGCATGTGACACTTGGCAACATCTGATAAACTTTGAGACTTAAACCTTTCTTGAAGGGAACTTACCCTTTGAGGTTTTGAATAGGGTCCATTTTATGTGTCAAGTGTCCCCCTGCAAGGGTATCTATCCTTCAGGATCTTCTAAGTGGCCTTCAGGCTTCAATTTCTTCATCAAGTTGTTGGTCCCTTTATTTCCTTTAGACAAAATGTCTGAAGGAATTCCTTTAGACAATTTGTTTGAAGGAAACCTTTCTTTGGCTCTGTGCCCCTATGTTGAGAGTGCCCCTTTCTTTGACACGTGGCAAGTTCCACCACTTCAAACAAGTGACATGTGGCATCTTCCATTGAATTTTACTAGAGACACATGGCATCTTCTGTCATTGACACTTGGCACCTTTTGATCTCATGTTTTTGCAACAACATAGAAACATTTTGGGCTTAGTTGGGCTCTTGCAGATGATGACACTTATCGACCTCTACCGATCTCTGCCAGGGGCACGTGGCAGGGTCCACTGCTCTTAGAAAAACATAGTGAAGCCTTCCATGGTTGCCACTTGTCACCCTCTATGAAACTCTGAGAGAAGCTTTATCAAAAGAAGCCTATAGCTTACAAGGAGCTTTGAGAAGCAAACGCTGACATGTGTCACATTCTACTGAGTCACAATGGGACACATGGCACAGTCTAAATACTTTTAGTAGTCACATAGATGTAGACACTTGGAGCATTCCACTTTATTTTAGTCACTCACCCTAGGGCCCATAATGGTCTTTACTCAATATAGTGAAATAGAATTAAGGAAACATGGATGTTGACATGTGGTAGCTTTCGACGAGCTTCATAAGGGACACGTGGTAGCTTCCACCACTTCTCAAAAAAATATCTTAATGGGGCTCAGCCGATGACACTTGGAAGCATTTGCCTGATTCTTTCTTTTGCACTTGCTTCTTTCCTTAAGTAAGGTAGCCTTTGAACCTTTGAACCTGTGAACCCGTTGAACCTATGAAGTGGTTCAAGGTTTCACAGTTTGGTCGATTCATTCCTTTGATTTGGCTGGGTCATTTTGATGTCTTTAAACTGAGTGCATTAAACTTTTTGAATGTTGAACCCATTGAACTGATGAACCAAAATGGTTCAAGGTTCAACAGTTCAAACCTTTGAAACTCGTTAAGTGTTCGGAGCCATAAAACCTTTGAAACAGTTGAACTTCGAACCTCTGACAAATGCACCTAGCTCTTGCTGATGATGTTGAACCTTTGAACCTATTGAACTCATTGAACCAAAATGGTTCAAGGTTCAATGGTTCAATGGTTCAATCCTTGCTTAGATGCTTACTGAGAGACATTTTTGATCAAACCAAGGCACTGAACCAATCCTGAAAATGACTAAGTGTTGGAAACTGGTTCTTTTAATTGGACTCACCTTTAGAAGCTTTTCAACATTTTAAACCTACTAATCCCTTTACTGAAAAAGCTTGAAAAATGGGGAATTTGAAAGCTCAAAAAAAAAATCGGAAAGCGAAGAGACAATTTTGGTCTTGCAGGGCCAAAATAGTTCATATGTTTTCCCAAAAATGAGAACTCATTTTTGGGGACAACATAAGGCACTTCACATTGAACTTTCTCAATAGGTGGATTAGACATAGATTGTGACTGCCCACCACTCCATGTTGAAATATTGACTTTGGGACCCATTAGAGTTACAAGACATGGTCTCCATTTTTCCTTTTCAATAGATATCACCCTTCTCATTTCTTTCTTTTCTAATAACAGTGTATAATTTAGGGAACTCCTTTAGATGGTGTTCATTTTTACAAAAGGTACATGTAGGATATACAAGGCAATCCCACTAGTAGTGGTCTAGGGAACCACACTTATACTAGGTTCATGGTGGAAAACATCCACCTTCACATCCTTGACCTTGTCCATGACCATGATAACCATCTCAATTCTCTTAGTTATTAATAATACATGTCTGATACATACCACATATGCATGCCTCATGAATTTCACTAATGAGATGCCAATCATTGGTATCATGAGTTTATGCATCACATATATTTTAATAGGTTGATAAATTTTACTTAGTGGTGCATTTTAGTATTGGGAAATCCTTCATGTCATGATCTTCCTAGAAAATCTCACAAGATTGCTTTACCATAGCTCAAATACTCTTACAAGGACAATTATATTGGTTGTGTCCTTCAGACTCCTAGTCTACACACCACAAGCCACTATGGGTGTCATGAGAATCATGTGTAGTAAGATTTTTTAGTTGAGATGCCATTGCAGTGATTTGAACCTCCATGAAGCGACTAATCCCTCTGTCAATACTTCTAATAAATTTAGCATGAAAGGCATATTCTAAGGCCTTGTGCGAGTTGGTGAAAGTTTTTTGTGACAATTTATATCTTAAGGGGAGAAATAATCCTCTTACAAACCATTGGACATGTTGAGAAAAATTTATCTCAAAATAAATTTTAGAAATAAGCATATTCAAACATGCATCATACTCATGCACACTCTTAGTGAGTTCCTACTTGATATCCTTCATAGAATCTATCATTTATTGTTCAAACTCTAGAATATCAAATTCTTGGATGAATGATGCCTTTATCCAATCATAATCCACCATATCTTGATGTGGATCATACATCTAGTACCACTTGTGCACACAGTCTAGAAGGGTGATTGTAAACTAGGTTCTTTTCATTCAAAAGAGGCAATGTTTTGCATTCACCAAATAAGTTCACACTTATGAACATGCTCTATGAAAATCTCCACTCCTTTATATTCTAGCAAGTGTAGTGTCCTCTCATAGAATTTAGTGGGAATATGAGTTGTTTTCAATGGGGTCTATTGAGAAGCACTTTTGGTCCCTCTTGTACTTTATGGGGGAGATCCAACACTACCTCCTATGCCTCTTCTAATTCCTTTGGATGAACCACCATTGGTTCCACCTCCCATGTCCCCCAAAGCAATATAATTACCCAAGATGTTGGGCATTGAGTCAAGTTGAGTAACTATAGTTGGGTAGGTACTTTGCCCACTAGTTATGCTTGTTCAATTAGGGATTCCAAATTAGGCCATAAAATTATCACATAAAGGAAAATAAATAACCGATAAAATACTATCTAAAACTTGTTTGACAAATGTCTCTCTTACAGGTTCATTTTCTAACCCTACACTAATTGTATCCCAATTACATACAAATATATCATCTATCTCAAATTTATGAGCTCGCATTAAGGGTGGGGAGCTGGGCCTATACATAATGGGTTCTTTAGTCACTACTTCCTAACTTGCTTCTCTTGTGCATACTTGAGTTGGAATTAGGTGTGTTCCTATGGTTGGGGAGTCCTATTTATGGTTTGGTAAGTCCATATGGACCCTTATAGCACTTCTTGCTTGTCTTCCCTTCCCCTTCCTAGATTGCTTCCACTCATAACCCTTTGCTGAACATTGATATACTTGCACTTTTGCAATTCCCATTGAGTATCTACCATACTAAACCAATAATTCTACTTCAAAAGTGCCCCTTCATTTCCCTACCAGCCATGCTACTCATGATATAAATATATTAACCTTTTATGGATACAGTCTCAAATCCAAAATCTATAAAGAGCTTCTTAACCTCTATCAAAAAGTGTCTGATATATCTACCATGTGGTTCTTATAATAAGTGAAATTGAGCTTCTTATAGATAATAATAGGTCAAAAATGTGTATTCTAAGATATAACTATTCAAAACCTCATGCCATCAAACATCAACAACATGCTTCGAAGGTCCTCCCAACTGTGCTAAAGTCAACTGATGCTTTAGTGTCTAAGTTGTCTTCTACCTATAGATCCTTAGTCAATATTGAGAATAATCCACAATCCAAGCATGATGGTAAATAGGTCTCGATACAAATAATGTCTCATACAAAAATTTGTATAAATTTTGTTTGACCCATGCTCATGTAGAGATTTATGGTCTGACAAATGGTACTGCACAATTATCCTCAATGCTAGTAATGCATTTCTCAATATTCTTAAGTGAAAATGGTTTGAGAATCATCTACCATCATGAAGGCAAGTGATATGTGATATGGGTCCAGATAATGGAACCAAAATGTTGGGATTATTTTCTTTATGTATAACTTTTCCTAGGCATGCACTAAAGTGATTAATATCCCAATGTGCTCATGCACTGGCATTTCATGCAAGAATGAGTTCTCATGTGCTCACCTAAAGCACACATCGAGGGACTAGTTATCCTTTTTGTCATGTGAGGGATTGGTTCCCATTGGTTTAAGCATGATAGGGTGCTAATAGACAAGGGTACTCAAACACATAGACATTAATATGCTCATTCTATTATCCAACTTAACATGTTCATTAATCAATAATAAAAAAATAAAAAAATAGAATAAACATTAAACATTAACCTTAACTTAGTTAACTAAATAATAACATATAAGACAACTAGCATCATTATCTCCATGGTCAACTAAATAACAATATTAAAGAAACACAAGTTCCATTCATCATATTGATAAGTGATATTTAAAGAGTACATAATTCTATTGTTACAATGCAACTCACTCGTATAACTCTATCAATAATATCCAACTAAATAAAAATAATAAAAAATAACCTTACAAAGTTCAATAAAATGGTATTTATACTTGGTTTACCCAACCATGTACTTACTAACATAATTACACTTATAGTGACTTTCTAAAGATCATTAACACACTTGAGTTGTGGTAGCCGATTACATTGATTTACTAAAGACCCAAGCCTTTATGCCCCTATATTTTCTTTTTGGTGTTGGATCATTGTCTTCGAGCACCTATCCTCTTGTGGGTCAGTTTTGGATTTGTACTTGAATTATTCTCATTCATCCCAAGAAAACACTCCCTTACTATTTTGCACTTTTTGTGTACTCCCTAAGTCTTCCACTAAGTTTTGAGTCCTTTGTTTTCAAGTTCTCTATTTATCATGTACATTTATATTATGAGCTAGTATTTCTACATCATGGACTCTCACACCATGGTCTTCTATGTCATGCCTCTCCATGTTAATTATTCTAAAAATTAATTATCAAAACTTTTGTGATCAACAGTGGCTTGAAAAAATAGATTTACTACCTTTCAATGTGATGGGGAGTTCTACAAAAATCTTATTATTTATGAGCTTCACTGAACAACCTCTTTGTATTTGGTCTTTCAGGGCTCTGTACGTATTAGATCCTCCATTGAAATGACTAATAGTAATGATGTTTGTAGGTTTATGTAAGAGGGAAAACCATCCCCTTCATAGCCCATTTTTATTGATGGTACTGTATCTTCTACACTTGATGGAAATAGATTATTCATGGGTGATAACAATATTCATTTACTTTTTTTCAATAAAAAGGTTCTTGTTGAATTTTTTGATTATTCTCTTCTTTCTATGGAGAAATAAGTTAGTTGCAGATCTCTATTTGGAAAATGTGTGGGGGATAGACTCCCTCCTATAAACCTTATCAGTTAGTCAAAATTAGTTTGGATCAATGTTGTTGAGCCTTATTTTTCCTTGTGGAATAATGAATTCATATCCTTCTACAATCACTCTTCCATATTGACATGTTGAGTTTTTTCCTCTAATGTGTTCATGATTTCACTATTCCATACAATTTTAGTTTCATGCATTTAATCTTATCTAGTCAATCCCCAAGTGTGGCCCACTTTGACATGATTCATTTCCTACTATAATCCCTCTACCATCTTCAACACCTTAGCTTGGAGATGCCCGAATTATTTTTTCAAACGATGTCTCAAAGATGGAATTTTTAGATCCTTCTATTTAGTATATGGACCAAGATATTAGATGTAAGACATTGTCTAGAAATTGTGTGAGATCATTCATATCCTCCTCTAATCTAACTAACTTGGCAACCAATTTCTGAATTTCCATTCTAGTGCTCTCTTTTTCTATGCTCAATGTTAGTTTTTTCCAAATGGTCTTTCATATCCTGGTAAATATGGATTTTTCTTGGACCTCTGGGCCCTAGTTATTTGTATTTTTTAGTTTATTTTACTACCCTTGGTCCCCCATTTTTGACCTAACAAATTTTCAAATATTAGTAGCCCCTCTATGGATCAGACTTTACAATCTTTTTCCTACTTTTAGGAAAGGTGAGAACATCGTTCAGATTTTTAAACAAGTGGGATATTTTGTGAAAATTGATGATTCTTCATGTGGATGAAAATTTGTGAGAGCTTATGCTAGCTTAGATATGTTCAAACGTCTTTATCATTCTGTAAAGCTTCTCTCATCTCATGGCTCATGGATTCAATTTATTAATTAAAAATGTCTTCCTTTCTAATGTTTTCATTTCAATCTTCTCAACCATTTAGCTATTAGATGTTAATTTATGTTAAAGGGATAGCTTCATCTAACTCTAATTTTTATTGGAAGAGGAAGGATGGGATACCTAATCAAATTTTTTTATTGCATGATCATGGAAATTTTTATAAATGTGCTTCTTCCTCTCAATCCACATCTATGTCATAGGATCAGGGGGATAACCCCCTCTAAAAAGAGACATTGAAGGAAATGTCATCTCTTGTTACAAATTTATCCCAATCATAATAGGTTGAGGAAATTTCCTTTCCTCGAATTAAAACAACAAGAACTAGGGTTGACATGGGCATCTTGACTTTTAAAAAAAGAAGATTAGAAGTAGAAAGGTTTAGAGCAAAAGCAAAAGAATTGATAAAATATGGCACCCAATGGATGATGAAGGATCTTATTTCTCATAGAGGGAGAGGATTGGTTTTCATCGGAGGTTAATTTTCTTATTTTGAGTTGGAATCTATGGTTTTTACTGTGTGCATATCTTTTTTCAGCATATTTATTTTTTTGGCTTCTTGTCTTTTTCTTGTTATGTTGTTAAATAATTTTTTTGATTCATTCTTATTTATTTTTGGTGATTTAGGTTTATCTTTATGTGTGTTATTTTGTCTCATTTTTTATATTTGTTAAACTATTATGTTTTATTTTAAGGACTTGACCCTTGTTATGTGCTTCATAATTGATTTTTTGCTCCATTCAAAATCTCTGTAAGAGGATAAGACCCCTCTCAAAACCCTCCTTTACCAATAATATTTTTTTCAAAGGCTATCAATTTGTACTTCTAAACAATGGGCTACTAAAAAAAAATGGGATGACATATCTAGAAAAAATAATTTAGATCTTTAAGGCAACATATATTTTATTAGTTATAATAAATATAAGTTTCAAATACAAGATTATTTTCTTCTTAGTAAATTTTATTCATTGTAGACATCTTTAAAAACCCTTGGGAATTTATTAGTTCATTAATTTGTATTATCCTAATGTATTTATATGCTTATCAATTATTGAATTAGATTAAACATTTTTCCCATGATTTATACCATTTTAATCATAATTTTTATTTCCCCTCTCCTTTGCTCTCTCCTCCTCCTCTTATTTCATTTATTTCTGAATGGTTTCCAAGAAACATACATTGGTGCCTAAGAACATACAATGTACGCTTAAAAGGAATGAGCCCTTTTAATCCAGTAGCGATCTCCAAATACCTTTGGTCTTATCTACTATTTCTCTCATTTTTGTTAGTTTTTGTGTCAATGAGATGCTAATTTGAATTTAAAAAGTTTATAAATGTATAGTTACATTAATACATTTAAAACAATCATACAATCAAATGTTATAAGCATTTAGTTTCAAGCCTGGGATGTAATTAAGGGCCGACCTCACTCATCAATGGAAATTTAGAGGATGAAGCAACACTTAAATCAGTGACTTTTATATTATAACTACCAAGTAGGTTTTCTTATTTAAAATTTATGGTTGCAATTTTATTTTCACTGTTATTGTAAATTTTATTTTATTTTGCACATACACTATTCTAATACAATCAATGGATTGTGAAGATACCATCATGTCAATAAAGATGTACATGTTGACTTTTTTCAAGGGTGATGGTGGCAAGGGGAAAGAGGGGCGAGATAATATACTAATCTATAAAAAAATATTTAAATTATTTAAAACAAGAACCAAATCTTGACTAAATAAATATAAAATATAAAAAATTATAAACAATATTTAAATTTTATTGAAAAATCAATATTTTATGAAATGTTCATTGAATATTTATTGTGATATTAAAATCTATATTAATAATATCCTACATTACATTGTGATGTTTAATTGAAATATTACTTTATAGTATTCATTGAATACTTAATGTGTTATTAAAATCTATACTGATGACATTTTATATTACATTGTGATATTTAATTGAAGTATTACTTTATAATAAATGTGTTGTTTTTAATATTATATATCATTAAGAAGTTTAGTAAATGTTAAGGAATCTTTAACTTTCTTGTTATATGGTTGGTCTTTAAAACAATTTTTTTTTCCCATTATATTGTAAATAAATTAACCTATTAAATTTTGAAGAAAATTACTAGATTTTTAATGATTATACAAAGTTTCAAAATAATTAACGAGGTTTTCAAAGCTACTAGAATCGTTAAATCAAATTTCCATCTTCCATTAACTAGAAATGCTGACTACAAAATCCATGGCTCTAAAGTCCTCGAAAGGTTCTAATGTTTTTGGGGGCTTCAATTTGTATACGCCTGCTTTTCACCGTTACATCTTCACAACTATGTAATAATTATCTGGTTGATTTCAGTGTTATCAATTTAGTCTATACTTATTTGGTTGATTTTCATCACTCAAGACTATTTTGAATGTTACATTATATTAACCATTTTAATGTAAAGACAACATTTTAAATTTATTTAAATTTTAATTATAAATAAAAAGATAATAATTTTAAATATTATATAGTATACATTCAGAAATTTTATTTTATGGAACTATTTTTGCTATATATGTTCTTAAATTCACTCTGCAGTACTTCCTAAAAAATTTAAGAGCCCCTCAAATGAAACGACTTCCTTATTCTATGCTTATCTGATTAATTTCAGTCACTCAAAACTATTTTAAATGTTACATTATATTAACCATTTCAATGTAAAGACAACACTTTAAATGTTATATTTAATTATTTTGTGCTTTTCGAGATTTAATGGTATAGGGCATGTTAGTGTTACTTATAATTTCAGTTCTGTTTCCACCTGCTTACCTTAATATTCCACCTGTCCATCTTACTCCTCCAACTATCCACAATTTATCTCCATCTCTCTTCACGCCGAGCACCTGCATTTCCTAACTCAATCTTCAGTGTTCCTAAAACTGGCATTTCATTATTTTTTCTACAAAACATGGGCTCTACAACTGCAAGTTTAGATAACGTATATAAAATTATTAATTCTTATTTGTAAAATCAAATGCACGTGGATTTATTGATATTGCAACTTTATTTTACATCTTGATTTTGAGGAGGAAACCTTATCTATTTGATTAGATGCAAGATGCAATGCATGTATACGTTACAGTGGTATGTTTTCTCTCAAATTTAATTGAAGAACCATGTCCATCTGCATATGCCAAGTGTTGTTTATCTTTAATAAAAAAATTTAACTTATATTTTATTGTTTAATCATTTAAAAATTTAAAAATTTGATTTTAATATAAAAGAAGAGTTAGAAGCGTTATGTTTTTAGGGACACTTTTGAGCTGAGTGTCAATAGTAGGCACAATTTGATAAATTATCAATTAACAGAATTGAACATAAAATCATTCAATTTTAATTATATAGATTTTAATGATTATTCTGTTTAATCATAACATGTTAAATATTCCTTTTGATATATTTAAATTTGCAGAATCCCAAAATGATACACATATAGAATATAATAATTAATTATAGTTTTTCATATTTTTATTCATTCCCAAACATTTTAAGATAGTTAAATATGTATCTTATTTTTATGTTAATGTACATTAATATTGTTGAAATTTAAATAATCTAAAAACATTGAAACATTATTATTAATTTTTGTTATAAAGAGAATATAATATTTATTTGACTTTAGAGCAAATGTTTCCTTTTATGCCTTTTATGTACATTAATGTTGTTGGAATTGTCGTCGTCGTCGTCATCATCATCATCATCATCATCATCATCATCATCATCATCATCATCATCATCATCATCATCATCATCATCATCATCATCATCATCATCATCATCATCATCATCATCATCATCATCATCATCATCATCATCATCATCATCAATGAAAAGCACACAATATTGATTGACTTGGAGCAGCAGTTCTTAATTTTGGGTGGAAAAGAAAAATGGTAAATAGGCAGAGCAAGTACATCGAGGAGCTTACTGAAAAAATGCGGAAAATCCAGACGGAGTGTACCTTTTTTTAAAAAACTCAGCTTTATTTTATATTACTTTGTATATTTCCAAATTATGTTTAGAGATTGAATAAATTCAGAAAATATTTATGCGAATAGTAGAGTTAGTTAATAATTCGTTTAATTCGATTTAGACTGTTCTGGGCTTTGTTTGTTTTGGTTAGGATTAGAGTCTGTCTATATCACAGACGTTGAAGTCGTGGCTATGCCATTTTAGTCTGTTTTGTCATTTATTCATGGAGTATGTCGATCCCATTTATATATTAGCTTGTCACTATTATTTCAATTTATTGTTTTAGATCTTGACCTTTATTATGCCTCAAGCCGTTTGCTGTATATAAAGATTAAAATATACAGCTAAGGAGTGTAAAACGATTTCTTTTATCAGGGATGTTTATGACTATGAAGAAGAGTTACGGGATTGAATGCCTATGAGTATCAAGAAGAGTTACGGGATTGAGTATCAAGAAGTGTATGTTGCTTGAAAAAATAGATTTATTAGGTCTTTCAATGTGATGGGGAGTTTTTTTTAAAATATTATTATTTTTTATCTTCATTGTACAACTATTAGATTCTTAAATGAAATAATTGATACTAATGATGTTTGCAAGTTTACACAAGAGGGGAACCACTCCCTTTCACAGTGCATTGTTACTGATGGTCATTTGTCTTTCTACACTTGATGCAAATGGATTATTCATGGGTGATATTCATGTGGTTTTTTCAAGAGAGAGGTACACGACTTTTTTGATTCTTCCCTTTTTTCTAAGGAGAAAGAAGTCGATTGTAGATCTTTGGTTGGAAAATGTGTGGGGGCTAGGCTCCCTCCTACAAAACTTATTAATCAATCAAAATTAGTCTGGATCAATGTTGTTGAGCCTTATTTTTCCTTGTGTAATAATGAATTTTTCCTTGTCTTCCAATTTGACTGTTGATAAATATTTTGTCTAGTCTTGTGGGCCTTGGTTCATTGGCAAAACATCAATATAGCTCCAATGTGGCTTAGATTGTACCACCTACCCTTGGCTATCAAAAAGCTAGACCAAATTGAATTCTTGGTTAATAAGATGGGTTCCTTTATTAAATAAGATGAAGATGAACCTAATCAATATATTTGTGTGAGTGTGTGTTTTGGTGAATCATTTTAAAACCCTCACATCCGATTAAGATCATTTCTTCTCTTGGTTCCTAGTCCCAATTTCTCAACTATGAGGGGCTCCCATTTAGATGTTTCTACTACAATCAAACTAGACATCAAGTGATAGTGTCTTCCTCTCATGCCCCTTTAAGTTTCACATCCACACAGATTTGGAGAAATAAATATGGCTCCCATGATGTTGATTTTGTGTGGTGTAATCTTAGAAATTTCTTTGTAGAGAATCCATCTTCCATTATAAGGGTGGGACCATTCACCACTTCATAGATGGTGTGTCATTCTCTCCTTCCTCTTAATGAAAATAAACCTCAAGGGGAGGCTCAAGTTGACAAGGAGCAAATTGATGGGTTTGGTAATGATAATGGTATTTTCCTTCAACACACTCTAGTTGGGTCTAGTTTACCTTAGACTAATAACCCCTTATCCACACCTAATTGTGGCATCTTCTATTTGGATGATTTCAGTATTTGGGATTGTACTCTCTCATCATCTTCCATATAATCGACCATAAAATCATATGTGGTCAACTTTAAAATGATAGTAAAAATATGTTATTATCTATAGAATAGTAAGAATGGGGATGCTTTGAGTGCCTATTTGTATCTGTTCATGTCTTCCTACAAACCATACTTTAGTATGGACTATCATTCTCTAGGTTTCTTCTCTACAAACATTTTGATGACATTCATCAAGTTTTGGTTTGTAGATTCTACAAATCCATTACCCTAAGGGTAGTATTTTAAGTTGAACTTAATGACTATTTGATTGTCATATGTACATTCAGTGAACTCAACCAATGCAAAGGTTGGGCCATTGTCACATACTAAATACAATGGTGTCCAAAACCAAGTTAGGATGTTTTCCTATAGGAACTTAATGACATCAATTAATCTATTATTCTTTGTGGCCACTACTTTAGTCCACCTAGTGCAAAAATCCATGGTAGTAAGTACAAATTTATGTCCCACCAAGGAGTTAGGATTGATCACTCCTATAAATTTAAGGCCCCATTATGCAAATGGCTTTGCTTCAATCACTAGTTACAAAGTCATGATTATCTTTGTCTCTCATAGATCAAACACTTGATATTGATGGCACACTCACACATAATCATGGGTCCCTTTGCATATGGTTGGCCAATAGTATCCAGATCTCAATATCTGGTGTGTCATGGTATGCCCTGAAGGGTGACCACTTCCCAACTTGTCATGAAAAATTTCATGAGTTTAGTGGCTTTAGCTCTAGAGACACATCTCAGATAGATCCCCTTATATTTATATAGAGGAATCCTCTTCTAATCATAAAATGAGATGATCTTATCTTGAAGGCACTTTTCTACCCTCTTTTAAGGTGTGGGGGACACATTCCATGCAATAGATAGTTAATAATATCCTTGTACAAATCACCATCTGGTACTTGACTTGATTCAACCTCCAAAATGTCAATGCATAAATCGGTGTTTGTAATAAGCTAAATTAGACCTTAAACTCTAACTAACATATAATATTTTATTTTTAAGTCGTATTCTTGGAGTTTAGTCACCCACTTCCCTCTTCATTCTCTAAGTTTATTTTATTTTAACATCAACTTGACATTTGGATCAAACACTATGGCATGTGTCATGTTCCTCAAGATGTACTTGCCTACAATTCTTGACAACATTTACTAGTGCATAGGCTTACTTATCTAGAATAGGATAACTAAGCTCCATTTTCTTCAAATTGGTGCTCATGAAGGCTATGGGGTGCTCTTTGTCATCTTCTTTCTATGTCAAAACAATAACAACAATGTAATCAAAAGAAAAAGAGTATAGATAAAAGTATTTGTTAAAATTAGGACTTATAATAATAGGAGCTTGAATCATATCATCCTTAATTTATTGAAAGGCCTTCTTTACTTCAGTAGTCTATTATATCTTAGCATCTTTCTTTAGCATCACATTAAGTTGTTTAACAATCTTTACAAAACTGGAGATAAATTTTATTACAAAATTAATCTTGCCAATGAAATATTTCAACTCCTTTTTGTTGTTAGGGACTTATACCATTTAGATTACATTTATCCAATTAGGGTCAATATAGTTACCTTCCTAGGTGATTACATGTGCTATATGTTTGCCTTCAATTACATAGAAGAGCTTTTCTTGGGGTTTAATGAAATGGCATACCTCATACACTTCTCTGGCACTTGATTTAAATGTATCATGTGGTTGCCTCTCTTTTTAGATAAAATTATTAGATCATCCATGTAAATAATTATGTACTTAACAATTAATCTCTATAATGCATGGTCCATTGCTCACTAGAAACATGATCCTACATTGGTCAAGATGAATGGCATTTGTTGTAGGTAAATGTTCCCCACTTGGTGGTAAAGGCAATTTTCATTCTATCATTCTTATTCACTAGGACTTGGTTTTACCTTGAAAAACCATTAATAAATGACATCATTCTAGACCCACTCACCAAGTGAATGACCCTATACAAAGATGGAAACGGATAAGTGTACTTCTATGAGGATCTATTCAAATTTTTAAAATCAACACATACTCTAATTTCTCCATTATTCTTCCATACTAGCATAATACTTACAACCCATGTTGAGTGTTAAATAGGGATGATTATCCTTGCATATAGAAATTTATTCACTTCCTTATAAATCAATCATTCAAGCACTACATTTACTCACCTCTATCATTATCTGAAGGGTTTGATGGTTTCTTTCAAGTGGATAGTGTGAGTAATCACACTAGTGTCAAATATCTTAAAATCATCATATGATCAAGTAATGACATATTTGAACTTGTTTAAAAGGGAAACAACGTCTTTCAACTCTTCATTGATGTAAACTAAAATAATGCTAACACTTTGCTCATTCCCAAGGTTTCCCAAGTGAACTCACTTATTATCATTTCCACTCACCTTGGGTTGTTTGTCTTTAGTTCTTTACTTATCCAGGTCGAACATCCTTTTTAATGAGATCGTTCCTTTGGGGATTCAATTTTATTAAAGTTGTGTTACTCCATATTCATTGTCCTTTGAAATTTGTACAAAACTTTCACCATGTTCATCAATATTGTGGGATTCAAATATGACAACACTACACATGAAATCAATTATTTTCTTGTCATCATAAAAAACATGGAAGTGAATGATTTTGCCTAGCATAGAGGGACATAAAATTTTCTCAATAATAAAATCCTACAAGTTTAAAGGCTTTAGAGGAACTAGGTTTGCTACTGCTAAAGCTAGAGCATCTGCCAATTGGTTTCACTCCCTAAGCAAGGAAAAAATATTAAATGAATCAAAATATTCAATTGAATCCCAAGATATAGATTTATACTTTCTTAAATAGGAGAGATTACAATGATATCTACTCCTAACTTGGTTAACAACTAATTTTGAGTCACCATAGATTAATAATCCTTTGTCTTATGTTTGATTTCAAATTGAAGTCATAAAATAAGAGCTTCATATTCTGCTAAGTTATTAGTAAAAATGAACTATAATATATAAAAAACTAGATACTATTTTCCTTTGTGATTTGTCAGAACTATTCCAACACTATAACCTTTCTTAGCTCGTGCACCATCAAAGTTCAATATCTAAGGACCTTTGTTTTTATATTTCACCTTATCACTTGTAACAACACTAGTGGTCTCCCAAGTATAAAAACCTAATTCATAGGATTAGTAATTTACTTTTTCATTCATGGAATTATATTCAATGATTATTTATTTTAATTTGGGTTCCTGATAAATCTTGATCTGATTGGAAATCCCATGCAAAAACAACCACATGTGAGAGTAATGAGTGGACATATATCCATTCAAGGATTTATTCCAATCATGGCTTAGTAATAATCCATAAGATTTAGGTATATCAATGACTTGGATATAATTTAACTCTTGGGTTTTTGGTTCATGTGCGATCTGCATATGAATATTTAACAAATTTCCTACCACTTTCACTCTCGGCTTGTCTAACTGCACCACTAACTTTTGTAATTTTATCAGGTTTAATCACAAATTTTCAAATATTTCTAAAGGCATAATGTTAGCTAAATCACCATAATAAAGCAATAAATTATTTAAAAAAATTAACAAATATTCTTATAGTTAAAACAAATGGTGGAATTTCATGCTTACTCTTATACTTTACCACATTTACATAAGATGATTTAGCTTGAGTGGAGCTAGGTTTTCATTAAATGATTTAAATAATAAATCATGTTCTTTAATTATTTAAGTGAGATAATGTAGCATTATGTTTGCCTTAATATTCTTCATATCTTCCACTATATTATATCCACCTTTTGATGTTGTGTGGGGAGCTTTTGTTGTTGGTTGACTCTCTTTACCTTTAAGTGGTGGAGTTTTATTGTTTGTCCTACCATCAAGAGGTGTATATATCCTATTAAGTGGGGTGGAATTTATCATAGGTGGGTTTTTACCTTTAATTCTTAAGGCATAGTTTCTCCTCTTGTATTTCTATAAACCATGTACCTAATCAATATTATTTTTAGGCTCATTTTCATCTTGTCTAGGAAAGTCGTAGGTCTCAACCATGAGGACTATTTCTAAGGCTCTAGAAGAATAATTGGTATTGTTAGAGCCTTTAACATGACATTGATTAGTGGGATTAATCTTGAATCCATTCATTTGGCTTTGAATAGCTTCCAATACATGGTATAATTCAACATAATATAGTTCTAAATGTTTAGCAGTATTGCGTACTCGACACTAGTTGGGCAAGGCTAACTCATAAATGTTGATCTCAAGTAGTTTGTTTAAAGGGGGCTCACTATTATTGTTAGACCTATTGAAAGGTATATTATAACTATAAAATTTGTAATTTATGTTAAAAATCTCACCAATATTTCCCATCTATTTCTTGAGATCCAAGAAATCATTAATAATTTTCTGAATGGTTCTTTGTCTTGAATCTAATTATCGCTTTGGAGGCTCTAAAATCTTGTTTTGCATCACATTTTGAATTTTAGTGTTATTAATCAACACCAATGCTTAATTGACATTATTTTGGGGATGTGATCTAACATTTTATCGATTAAATAATCCTAGCAATTGGTTGGGTGTAGCATGTCTCAATGGTAACTATTTGATTACTAGTAGTTGGTTTAATGTAGGCATGTTCTGATTCATGTTGATTATAACATTTAGAGTAGGAATAATTGGATGAATGTTTGGTATAACAAAGGAAGGATGCCCCCATGGGTGAATTTTCTTGTCAAAGTGGATGGATTTAGCATATACCAAAGGAAACATGTCAATATTTAAGGCTCTTCTTAAGAAGATAACTATCATTGGGTCCAAGGAATTTTTGTATATCTACAAAGCCAAATCATTTGCCAACTTAAAGGTTAGGGATGTCAGGGTATACATCTTTTCAATCCTTTTAGTTCCTTTATGTCCCTCTTTTGGGTGGTAAATTATTGGTACACAACACCTAAGCTTACTACCCTAAAAAATTAGGCGATGAAGGTATCATTAAACTAATCCCATCCCATGATGGAATCTTATAGCATGTTGAGGAACCAATCCTAAGCTACATATCAAAATGTAATGGTAAATAGATGACAAACCACATCCTCATAAATTATGATAATAATCCTCAAAGATGACTTAAATCACATTATATTATCTTCAATGACTACTCTATAGGTGGGGGTAAAGAGAGGCAAATATTTCTTTTAATTTTTTGATAGATTATGCAAAAATCTAGGGATGTTGATGGATGGTCTAACTAACCATGCCATAATTGGAAATAGGGTTTGAAAATTATGGTTAGATGGGGAATTTGGCTGGGTCCTAGACGTTTTATGCTTACCTTTGTCTTCTCTCACCTTTATATGGGTTTCTAGGGATGCTAAAGGGATCTTGAGTTTAGATGAGGATTTGCTTTTAATCCTAGGCAACTCTAATGTGTAGAATGGGTATCAAGAGTAAAGGAACATCAAATATGGATTCTCAAGTGAAAAATATGACAAAAATCAGTCAATCTCCTATAGAAAATCCTTAAATCAAGGAGATTTACTTTCATCTTTGAGGATCCCATCTTAAAAACCTCAAAGTTTTCAATACGTGCACAAATACTATTAGATCTTGTACATTAGAATGCAAAGGTTAGTGTTAGACCAAAATCTCAAATAATTTATATGCCTAATTTAATAGCTAAATACAATTTAAGTACTTCAAAACATATTTAGACACAAAGCTATACAAAGGTTCACCTAATGTTAAGCAAATTAGAGTATTTATGATATTAAATGCCTAGATCTAGTATAAGTGAGGTCTCAATAGTTGATCTTTGTACAAATTCTTAAAAATATCCAAATCATTTACCAAATTTTTGTTAAGATTTAAAATGATGATCAAAATAACCTTCAATATACATAAATAATGGTATATTTCACCTATCTTTGCATAGATTTAGACAAATATCTAGGTTATTTACCAAATTTACACAAATCAACTCTAACTTTTATGAAATATTTCAACAAATGTAAATATTTATGTAAAGAAGGCAAATATTAAGTGTTATTTAATAATAGTTTCATACTTTAAAACCATTATGCATATATTTAATGAAGTACACTACAATAATATAAAGATGCATGAAAGTAGCTACATAGAGGCCCTCTTTCTAGCACCAACATTTTCCGTTATTGTTGATGCACCTAATGTGCTCCTTGTGTCACTAGATAATGGGAGGAAAGTAATGAACTCAATTTTAAGTCCTTGAAGACTCTGGGCTTAAGTTATTTACACAACTACTACTAGAAATAACACAAATAGTAGAGATATGGTCACCACATATAAGCTTGTAAGCAGACCCTACTGTAGGGACAATAGATGTTACATAGTGACACTTTACTTCCTATTAATCTTTAGGAAAGTGTCTCATAATTTGCCAATTATTGACAAAAATATAAACAAATAGTAGATATTTATAGAATGAACTAGGATAAAGTGAGTCATGGGTAAATCCAAAGGTAAGTAGGGTATGGTAGAAAATAAGTTGTACTTTAGATGATCAAATGTACTAATTCTTCCAACTTCTCTAACAAAACATACAAAATTAGCATTTACCAACTCTAGTGTATTACTCAAAGATAAACAAACTCAGTTGAAGATTTAAAGAAAAATAAGTTCATATGTCTAAAAGCATATGTTGAAAAAAAATTACTCAACCACATTAAACTGCATAAACATATTTATTTCTAAATAAGGTGAAAATAGAGAAAATATACAAGCATATTTGTTAGCCTAGTGTTGAACTTAAAATAACAGATACATATATTGAATGATATTTCTAAATTAGTGAATAATAAATAAATCATTAGTCATCTAAAATCATGAAAAATAGAAATCATATAATACATGCAATAAATCACTTCAGACAAACTCTCAAATTCTTTTCTCTTTTTCATTAATTCTTATAACAATTGTTTTTTATTTCAAATGAGGGGGAATACCCCTATATACAGGCTTTAAAAATTACCTATACAAGCTCAAGTGGGCACATCTAAAGGCACCTAAATGCAACCAAGTGGAAAAAATGCCACATATACAATGGAATATTCTATATTCAAATTTATAAAACAAAGGAGAATATTCCCTAAGGTCTTGAAGGAGGCTGTTAGCCAACTTATTTTTTCCTTTGTTTCTTCCTTGACTCTTCTTTCATCCAAACTTCTACACATGCCAAATAATCTTGATCAATTTGGCCAAAGAATAGGATCATGGGCCAAAATAGATCAAACATATCTTGAATGAGCCTATTGTGTTCTACAAGTATGGGCCTCAGTACTTATTTAATGGTATCTACTTTCTCCAACCTCTAGTTGAAATAAGATACAATGTTCATTACCTCAGTAGTTGTCTTTGCATTAGTAATGTCCTATTAGAACTTGGTAGTAAACACCTTCATTTGGGCCATAAATTTTTGGTCATCCATGAAGGTGCCATTAGGTTTGCTCACCGTTGTGACCATGACATCCTTCAATAAGATGGTAGTCTTGAATTCAATATTATTTTAGGATACAGTTGCATCCATGACCTGATCTAACCATCTCTTCAATATCCTTCTCCTATTCATTAAGATAGTATGTGTAGGAACGATATCCTCAACTAGAAGTAACTTGAGCTTATGGAACTTATTTCTTCTTATAAATATAACCATGTTTGCCAAATTGACATCATAATGGAAATATTTTGATAGAATTTACTAACCATATTGAACTATAGGGTCTCATCTTCCTATCTTTTCTTCATGACTTTATACAAGTTAAAGACATTAATAATTGTATTGATTATTTGAATTGTAGTAACTTATAACATAATAAGCAATGCTTTCTCCTTTAGTATTTTAAACTCTTGATACATACCCTTTATCAAGGTTATTATGGATGCTACCTAGGCTTGGACTATGCACATAGGGTCTTCTGCATATTCATCCACCTCTCCAAGACTAGTTTTTCTCTTTCTTATCAAAGTGAAGAGGAAATTTTGACTTTTATGGGCCACCACTAAGCTTGGCAAAGGCTACTTAGCATGCCTCATTATTACCATATTCATTGTATATTTGGTATAATCAAACCTCATTCAAATTTGAGGTTTACAAAGGACTACCTTAGGCCTATATTGTCTAGTTACCTAGATGATATCTCTAACTGAGTTCGGGGTAGTAATACGTGTTGGATTTGTTGGGATGTGTATGTAATGGATGTGCTTGGGTAGAGGTAGAGGTTATGTCTATATCAATAATGTGCAAGATCATTGGGTTTATTTACTAAAGAGTTTTAAATAAATATCTTGTAAGGCCCATGTGAAGAAAAAATAAGTATAAGTTTGAAGGTACACTCACCTTCACAATTATAGTAATATTGAGTCAATTTTGAAGGGTGAATGGATTTGAAATGGGTTTTAATGGCCTCATAGGTCAATGGGAACCACTATCAAGTGAGGCACCTATTGTGGATACCTAGGAAGAAGTAACGTTTGCAGTGGTATGAGAAATAAATTAGGGTACAAAAAATCTAAAGGAAGTACTAGTTTGGATCATGTTAATATCCAATGATGATTGTGTAGTGGTACTTTTAGCATCTAATGACATTGGATCCAATGTAGAAACAATTCTAGGGGGAGAAAAAGTGGAAGTATAAATAGAATTAGACTTACTAGAAATTGGGAAGCAAGGTAGTGGGAGAGTACTTACATTAGGAACCATTGCCCCAAGGGTGGCCTAAGGTGTGATAATGGGATGTACAGTAATCGTTTGAGGATTTATTAGAGGTGTTATTTCTTCCCTCATATTAATCTTCGGATCCTTCTTCCTCCTGTATACCTTCTTGATGTTCCTCATAACCAGTGCCTATAACTCTTCCATAGATATTTAAATTCCTTGTTGTAACTCTCTAAGGTTAATGGCAGTGGGGTCAGGATAACCTAATATTTGGAGGGTAACTACCATTATAGCTATAGAGATCAATGTGGACCTGTAGGAGGGGTTTGGTTGGTTTCTAGATCATCCTTGCTTGAATCTTGGAGAAAGGATCTGTCCACTTAAAGTGGCAAGTAGTGGAGCTATGCATGGCCTATTCTTAATAAGAGAAACATTGTCTTCTTCTTCTAGCCCATCCTCATAATTAACATCGGACATAATCCCAATATTTGGTGGTGGCTGAGGCTTTATAATATGTTTCTTCTTCTTCTCTATATCAAGCCACATTTCTAACTCAATGTTATTTCTAAAAGCATTCTTGATACTTTCCTTATTATTCATAACGTATTTGTATATCAATGCATGCACTTCTTCTTGATGCTTATAATCCATCATTATATCTTTCTTAAATTTTAGAAAGTGTTTGGCAATGCCATTATTTACATCACATAACCTAAATTCATCCTTAAGAAATAGGTAGAGATCCCTATGCCTAACAATCACAATAACATCATGCCACTTTGTGATCCTAGTCCTCCCCAATTTGTATGGCACTTTACGGGGGACTATCTTTCTCTTGTTTTTGAAGATTCCATTAACTTCATGTAGAAATTGATATGCCATCTCTACTTCTACCAGCTTCATTGACACATACCTTGGTAATGTAAGAGGAGCCACCATCACTCACTATATTCTTACTACTATGTAATCTAGGCATAACTAGTAGCTACCCATCTCCCTCAAGGTCTACCTAGCCTCTAGGGCAACCTTTGGTATCTCAAACTTAGTGATTGATTTGTAAAGAACTAGTTGGAATTCTTCTATAATCACTCTAATGTTATGCCTAAACTAATGGATGTGCATTGCATAGAAAAGATGAGGGATAACATATTATCACTCAAGAAACCATGAATTTTAACCTAGTTGAGTCATTGCATAGATATCATCCATATAATAACTCATAATAAATAATGGGAAACCATTATTATAAGTGCCATTCATAGCATACACAAGGTTGTTACTAATAATTTACACAAGTGGGGGAATCTGCTAGTCCTCTAGGATTATATGCAACAGTGGAAGAGTCCTTATGTCCACATAGAAAATATGTGAATTATTGATTATTATATTGATGAGAGTGAAGAAAATACTAAATTCCTTCCTAAATTAATAAATATCAAGGTTACCTTTGTTATCCATGAGAACAAATCTAGTTGGGTTAGTCACCCATGATGTCAAAACCTTCTCTAGGGAGTGTATCTCATACTAGTTATCAATAATGTCTTGGTTATAGTAAATTTGTGTTAAAGGTAGGTTATAATACTTATTAAAGATAGGTATTTCTATGAAGGGTATATGGAGCCTTTGAGACATTTATTTGAGTAGTCTATCCTCACATCTTGACCTCCCAAATATCCTATAAACTAGTTCAGTGCATGGCATGACCTCTGACTTGGATATGGATTTTTGGAGACTGAAAGAAGTGATGGTGAGTATGTCTAAATATAATTGAATTATATGTGGCATTTTATCATCATCCTAAACATCCCTATCTACCTATAAAATAAATTAGACTCTATTATAGTGCATGTCATTTGATGTAATGGCCTCAGGGATGAATTCCATGTCTTTGAAAATAATTGAGGTACCATACTAGAAAAGGAACTCATCATAACCAAAGGAAATGATATAAAATAGATTGTAAGGACATTATTGTGTCATGTCTTTCAGTGTTTTGGGTATAAATTAATGTCTTTTTGGTAGTCTCTTATAACTATCTAGCTTCAATAATGGTGGTTCAGAGTGTAGTTTGCAAACATCTTGAGCTTTGTTGACTTGAGAGAGCACAAATAGTAGATAGAGTAAATATGTATAAATTGAAATTTAAATAACAATAACTTTTTTGAGTATCATTTTTAAATATTACCCTAATTAATGCAAATTTGATGGTGATTTTGGTTCATGCCATATTAATGGAGAGATTGTCAACTTTACATATATTTGAAACAATTTTGAGCTATTGCTTTTAGAAATTAATTACACTAGAGTTAAAATTTATATTTAATATGCCTTTGATTTGTCATCAATTTTATATTTAAAGTTAAATTTTTCCACCTTTTGACATGTGGCTTCCACCTTAGATCCAACTAGGTACTCGTGGGGCTCAAATATGACCAAGCTACTTAGTTGAATTGAAGTCTAGATATATATCACCTTTTGATCACCTCGTAGGATCTTAAAATACATCTTAGTGTGATGACTCATTTATATCCTACCACATGGCATATTTTAATTAGTGATGAGATATAAAGAGGTTCCTTTTAGTTTTTATTGGTCGTGGGAGTGCCACACATTGCTCTCATGGAAAATCAAAGATTTTCTTTGCCAAATGGCTCTCTCATGGGCAATCATAACTTTGATTTGTCAAGTGTTTCCTTTGGAAGGATTTTGGACAAATATTGGCATCTTGGCACTAATTAAGTGGATTGAATGGATACACATGTCCCTTTTAGAGGTTATCTCATGGATCTCAGAATGTAGCTTCATGGGAATGACATGTGGCATCATTATGTAGGCCAAAAGTGGATATGCATTATTTTTACGAGTTTTAATATTATTCTACCATGTATCACTCTTAGAATGAGCCTCAGATAGTTATTTATCATTGAAACTTGACTAGATGGCTCAGGTGTAACCACATGTATGCCTTACAACCTCTCACAAGATTTGGGTAGATGCAATATGTTGCGGACATGTGTTGATCATAGATAAACCTGAAGGGAACATACATCACTTTCAATGGATGCTCACGTTTGGTTGGTGATGATTAAGACATGAGGTAACATCTTACAGGCTTCTATATTGTAGAGACTTTTGATGGTATTCATTAGGTCTTTATTGGTAGATTTTGTAACTAAATTATCTTGAGGGTAGTATTTTGAGGTAGACTTGATGAATATTTTATTTTCATATACCCACTTTTTGAATTTGACCAATGCAAAGGCTGGACCATTTTCACGTACTAAAGAAAAGGATATCCAAAATTTAGTTAGGATGTTTTCTTCTAAAAACTTAATGATGTTAATTGCTCTACTATTCTTGGTGGCCACTACTTTAGTCCACCTAGTGAAATAATTCATGATGGTGAGTAAAAATTTATGTCCCACTGAGGAGTTAGGATTGATCACTCTTACGAATTTGAGACCCCATTGTGAAAATGGATTTGCTTCAATCATTGGTTGCAAAGGCATGGCTACCTTTGTCTCTCATCGATCAAATACTTGACATTAGTAGCATGCTCATACATGAGCATGGTCATATTTTAATATGGTTGGCCAATAGTGGCCAAATCTCAATATCTAGTGTGATGTGGTACACCCTGAAGGGTGACCACTTCCTATCTTGTCAAGAAAATTATTCATGATTTTGATGGATTCATCTCTAGATACATAACTTAAATAGATCCCCTTAGTTTTTTCTATAGAAGGTTCCTATTTTGATCATATAATTCGATGATCTCAACTTGAGGGACACTTTATACTCTCTTTTAAGGTGTAGGGGACACACTCTGTGCAACAGATAGTTAACAATATCCTTGTACCAATCACCATTAAATACTTGACTTTCTTTAAACTATAAAACATTAATTCATGGATCAATATTTGTAATAAGTTGAATTAGACCTTGACCTCCAACTAACTTAGTAGTTTTATTTCTATGTCATATTTTTAAAGTTTAGTCTCCACTTCTATCTTCATTCTCCAAGTTCATTTTATCACAACATCAATTAGACATCCACATCAGACACTATGGCATGCACACTGTTCCTCGAGATGTAGTGCTTGAACTTCTTGATAACCTTTATGGTTATGTAGGATTGCTTATCTAGAATAGGATAGTTAATATACACATTCTTTAAATTTGTGCTCATGATGGTTATGGAGTGGTGTTTGTCATCTTCCTTCTGTGTCAAGATAGAAGCAACAATGTGATCAAAATCAAAAGAGTATAGATAAAAGCCTTTACTAAAATTAAGACTTATCAGAATAGGATCTTGAACAAATAGCATCCTTAATGTCTTCAAAGGCCTTGTTTGATTCAACATTACATTCTATCTTAACATCTTTATTTAGCATCGCATTGAGTTGTCTAACAATCTCTACAAAACTAAAGATAAATTTTCTTACAAAATTAATCTTTCCAAAGAAAGATTTCAACTCCTTTTTAATGTTAGGGACTTATACCTTTAAGATTGAATTTATCCTATCAAGGTCAATAGTCATAAATTTATAAGTGATTACATGTCCTAGAATTTTGATTTTAATGTTGTAGAAGATACTTTTCTCGGTGTTTAAAGAAACTTCATACCTCCTACACTTCTACAGCACTTGTTCCAAATGCATCATGTGGTCACCACTATTTTTAGAGAAAATTATTAGATCATCTATGTAAACAATGTGAACCTACCTATTAATCCATGGAATGCATTATTAATTATTTTCCATAATGTTGCTCCTTCGTTGATCAAGCTAAATGGTATTAATTTGTAAGTAAATGTTCCCCACTTGGTGGTCAAGGCATTTTTCATTCTATCATTATTGTTCACTACAACTTGGTTGTAGCCTAAAAAAACATCAAGAAATGACTTCATTCTAGACCCACTAACAAACTAAATGACCTCATCCAAAGATGGAAAGGAATAAATATCCTTCTTTGAGGATTTGTCCATGTTTTTAAAATTGACATAGAGTATGATTTCTCAATTTTTCTTCTGGACTGGCACAAGACTGGCAACCCATGTCGAGTGCTAAATGGGGAAGATTATCCTTGCATCTAATAATTTCTTCACTTCATTATAAATCAATGGTTATAGCACTAGATTTACTCACCTCTATCTTTTCATGAAGGGTTTGTAAGATTATTTCAAGGGGATTGTGTGAGTAATCACACTAGTGTCAAAAATCTTAAGATCATCATATGACTAGGCAATGACATATTTGAGCTTGGTTAAAAGGGTAGTAGCTTCCTTTATCTCTTCATTAGTGTAAACTAAACCAATGTTAACACTTTACTCATTCCTAAGGTTTCCAAAGTTAACTCACTTGTAATCATTTTTGCTCACTTTGTGTTATTGATCTTCTATTATTTGCTTATTTGGGTTGAATATATTCTCTATTGATATCATAACCTTATGGATTCAATTTTATTTAAGTTGGATTACTACATCTTCATTTTCCTTTAAACTTTGTACATAAATTTCATCCCATTCATAAATGATGTGGGACACAAATATTCCAACATTACACATGAAGTCAATTATTTACTTGTCATCATAAAAAATTTGGAAGTGATTAATGTTGTCTGGCATAGAGGGACATATAGTTATCTCTAAAATAAACTCCTATAAATTCAAAGGCTCTAGAAGAACCAGGCTTACTTCTAATAAATATAGATCATCTACCAATTGGTTTTACTCCCTCGGTAATGAAATAAAATTAAATGAATAAAAATACTCAGTTAAATCACAAGCTCTAAATTTATACTTTCTTGAACATGAGAACTTAAACTAATATCTTCTCCTGACTTGGTTAACAAATAATTATGAATCACCGTAGACTAATAATTCTTTTGATTTATGTTTGATTGAAAATTGAAGTCCTAAAATAAGAGCTTCATATTCTATTAAGTTATTAGTACAATAGAACTATAATCTATAAGAAGCTAGATAATGTTTTTCTTTAAGATTTATTAGATCTATTCCAATGCTAAAACCTCGATTATCTTGTACACCATCAAAATCTAATGTCTAGGGACCTTTTATTTTTTCTTCCACTTTATCATCTACAATAATGTTAGTGCTATCTAAATTATAAACACATAAGTTATAGGATTCATAATTTACCTTTTCATTCTTGGAATTATATTCAGTGATCATGTATTTCTTTTTGGGTTCTTGATCTATCCAGATATGATTGGGAATCATGTCCGAAGGCAACCACATGTGGGAGAAATAAATTTACATATATCCATTTATGGATTTAGTCTAATCATGACTTAAGAATAGTCCATAATATTTAGGTATGTAAATGACTTGGATGTTGATGAACTATTAGATTTAGGGTTCATGAGTGAGTTGTATCTGAATATTTATCAATTCTCCTACCAGTTTCACTCTCAACTTATCCAACTGCACCACTACCTTTTTTGATTTGATTGGGTTTAATCCTAATTTTTCATAGATTATTAAAGGCATAATTTTAGTTGAATCACCAAAATCAAGCAAGAAATTATGAATATTTTTACCAAAGATTCTTATAGTCAAAAGAGATGGTGGATCTTCATGATTACTCTTATACATTACCACATTTTCTTGAAATGGTTTAGCTTTGCTAGAGCTAGGACTTTCATTCAATTATTTCTATAATAACGCATTTTGTTTAGTGATTTGAGTGATCTCATACAACATAATGTTTTCCTTGATCTTCTTCATATATTCCACTATGTTATATCCATCTTTTGATTTTATGTGGGAAATTTTGTTGTTGTCTAACTCTCCTTACCTTCCATGTTTAAAGGTACCAATTCTTACAACTTTCATGATGAAACATGCAAAACTAGCATTCACCAACTCTAGTGTATTACTCAAATATAAACGTGGTTAAATATACAAAGGAAAAGAAATTAATATGTCTAAAGGCATATGCTGCACAAAAATTACTCATCCATAGTAAATTACAGAAGTGCATTTATTTGAAAATAAGGTGAAAACAAAGCAAATATACTAGTAGATTTTTTAGCCTACTGTCAAACTTAAACTAATAGATCCATGTATTTAATGTTATTTCCAAATTATTTAACAATAAATAAACCTTTAGTCATCTAAAATCACGAGAAATATAAATCATAGAGTACATGTAATAAATCACTTTAGAAAAAATCTCAAATTCTTTGCTCCTTTGCATTAATCATTATAACAATCTTTTTGATTTATAATGAGGGAGAATAAACCTATATATAGGCTTCAAAAATTGCATATAAAAGCTCAAGTGGGTCAATCAAAACGTTCTTAAATGAAACCAAGTGATAAAAATGCCACATATACAATTAAATATTTTATATTCAATTTTATAAAATAAAGCGAAATATTCCCTAAGGTCCTGAAGAAGGTTGTTGGCCAGCTTGTTATTGTTGCCTTTATTTCTTCTTTTCCTCTTCTTTCATCAAAACCTATATACATGTCAAGTAATCTTGACCAATTTGGTTGATGTCTAGGATC
The DNA here is from genome assembly GCA_037957365.1 of Torreya grandis. Classification (NCBI taxonomy): domain Eukaryota; kingdom Viridiplantae; phylum Streptophyta; class Pinopsida; order Cupressales; family Taxaceae; genus Torreya; species Torreya grandis. Next base: position 229,383 of record JARHVA010005158.1, read on the forward strand.
ATCAGATGAAATAGATCAAGCATCTCTTAAATGAGCCTACCATGTTCTACAAGTATGGCCCTTAATGCTTCTTTAATGGAATCTAATTTTTCCAACCTATGGTTGGCAAAAAATATAATGCTCATTACCTTAGTAACTATCTTTGCACTAGAAATGTCCTCCTAGAACTTGCAAAAAATACCTTCACTTGGGCCCTAGATTCTTGGTCATCCATGAATGTGCCATCATGTTTGGTCACCCTTGTGACCATGGCATCCTTCAGTAAGAGGGAAATTTCGTATTCAATCTTCTCTAAGGATACAGTTGTATCCTTGACCTGATTTAGCCATCTCTTCAATATCCTTCTCCTATTCATCAGGATGGTATGTGTAAGAAGGATATCCTCAAGTGTTAATAGCTTGAGGTTATGTAACTTGTTTCTTCTTGTAACTCTAGACAAGTTTTCCAACATATCATCATAGAGTGTAAGATTTTGGTCAAATTTAGTGAAAACATTGAATTGTAGGGTCCCATATTCCTAACTCCTTTTCATGACTTTATAAATATTAAATACATTAATAAATATATTTATTATTTGAATTATAGTGCCTTTTGTCATAGTAGGTAGTACTTGCTCCTCTAATATTTTTAACTCTTATGGAATCCCCTTCTTCAAGGCTATTGTGGACTCTAGTTAGGCTTAGACTATAGACATAGGGTCCTCTAAATATTCATCCACATCTATGTAGCTTTATTTTCTCTTAATTTTAAAAGTGAAGAGGGAATCTTCACTTTCATGGGCCAACATTGAGCTGGACTATGGCTGCTCAAGTTGCATCCTTATTACCCTCTTCATTATACCTATGGTAGCATCAAACCTCATAAAAATCTAAGGTATAGAGAAGACTACCTTAGTGTTGGAGAGTTGTCAATTATATCATGGTGATGTCATAAAGGTGTCTAGGTGAGTGGACGAAGTGCATTGATAGTCTAAGTGAGAATGACAAAGTGTGCAATGTGCTTATTCTAGTATGCTTGAAGTATGATTTATTTATATTGAGTTTTATCATGATTAGAGATGTTTAGGGATTAATATGGTGATTTTATGTTATGAAATAGGTCCCTATTATGTTTTTTATTCTTTTTTTACTTGTGTTCATTAGTTGAATTCATCTAGTAGTCCATTGTTTTCATCTAGATAGTTTGGGTCCAATGGTAGAAAATCTAAGTAGGAAGTTTGATTACATCACCATTCCAACATGGGAATGAGTAAATGAGATTTGGTCATATGTTTATGATGAAATTAGTCCCTAGTTTCTATTTAATAAATCTCAAGGCATGCACCTAAACATAGTCAAAGATATGTGGGTGCAAAGTTTGTCTCTCATGAATTTGACAATGTTTTCACATAGCCAAATTTGCATGAGGTAATAAAGAGATAAGTACAGATTTTTATGGCAGTATATATCATGCATGTGGATTTTTTATGATAATTTTATTATATGGTTTTGTTTAGTTTTATGCTTAGTTATTTTTCACTAAATTTCAGATCATGCGTTGAAGTACATTACAAGATATGCAAGTGAAAAGTTGGCTTCCCAGGTAGTTTACAATGCTTTCTAGACCATCATAAGCCATCATGTAAACATGGGTGAAAAATTAAGTTTTTTCATTTATATTAGGTACATTTAAGGTCAATATTGGTCAAAATATATCATGTAGATGTTTTCTATAATGTCAATAATCTACCATGAAAATTTGGGGTCTTAAATTATTGTCTAGCTCGAGATATAAATATTAAAATTTTCACTTATAAATAATGATGAGTCAAAGACCATAAATTTTATTTACATTGAAGTATGAGGTAATTTAGTCTATAAGATACAATAGTGTGCATTAAATCATATGTCTTTATCCTATGATTCATATGAAGTCAACATGTCAACATTGAAGAAGAGGCTTCTAAGTGGCACAAGTAGATGGAATGATAGTAAAATGCTCAAAAGAAACAAGAGGGTGCTAAGTGTCATGATCTCAGGAGGTATAATATAGATATAATGGTGATCATTACTAGTTAAAGAAATAGTTGATCCCTAGAGATTGACAGTGTGTATTTAGTTAATATTTCAAGGGTACATGAGATGAAGTCAAAGTGATTGAGGTTTAACATTTGTATTTGGTGGAATGTGTTAAAGGTAGACATTTATAAAATAATATCGATGGTGCATATTTAATTTTAGTATAGAGGACTCGATATGTAAGTAAAGTGATTGAGGTTTAAATATGACGGTTGAGATTTAAATATTTGAATTTTACAAAGGGAAAAACTAGTCTACAGTATTTTTCCCATAATTTTTGATATGAGACAAATTTTCTAATAGTATAAAAAGAAAAGTTTAATAAGACTCCATGGTACATCTAATGAACCTAATTTGAAGATTAGAAGTGTGTATAGTCAAATATATTAAGATTCAAAGTTGAATTTGTGTTCATATAAGAAGTGACCTGAGAAGATTGTTTGAGATTGTTTTTATATTGTTTCATTATCTATTCATTAATTGGATATTAAGGAGTGTTTTAGAATCCATGAAGATTCTTTATGTGCATTATGAAGGTTTGACCATTCATATGTAATATGAACAATGGTTTAGAAGGTGATTTTGTGTTCGTTCATAATGATTATGTTACAAAATGTTGATTGATCTTGCACATAAGATTGAAATAACGATTATATGCATTTGAGGATGACTAACAGGTCATGTAGTATGGACCAATGCTTTTATAAGTGGTCCTATGTTCTTATTTTGGTTGATGATGTGATAAATGGGTGAATAGGTCTCCATGAGACCTATAAGAGCTTCAAGGCCCTTATTAAAAGGTGTAGTTACTTAAGGGTGACCATAGATGGTATGGACAACCAATGAAGATTGTTTTAAGACATGTATTAATGTAAGATAAGCCTTAAGGGTTAATTCAAGTCTATTGGCTAACCAAGATGGTGATAACCATGAAAGATCTATATATAGTGAAATCAAAGGTGATGATTTCCAGACTTGTATAAAGGATTATGAATGTGGAGCCATGTGAAAGTAAGAACCTTTGAAAGAGAAGGTAAAGGCCAGTAAGGACCAACATAGAT